>OMPJ01010223.1:0-12409 GCA_900312935.1 Carapus acus
TAAGTGTTTGTGAATGTGAATTATTTCTACAACTGTGTAAGTTGTAACTCTTCATATTAAAAACAAAACAGGCTGCATCACATAATAGCACGAAAAGACAAGGGACATTGTAAACAGTGCAACAGTGTAAACAGCAGTGTAAAACTGTTTTTATCGTTTCTACCCGAAGTTATTTAGTTTTTGATGAATTGTAGCCACCACAGGACAACTAAAGAGGTGGGTGTGACATCATCGGCCCATAATATGAAGAGAAGATGAGAAGAGAATAATCTATATTGGAAATCTGTGAAATTGCGTATTTGGTTTTAGGTTTGACTCTCCGCCTCCTCTCTCCTAACTTCCGTTTTTATTCCAACATTTCTGAGCCAGCAGGTGATGAATCGCAGGCACATCACAATTTCAAAGAACTATACCACTATAATAAGTTTTTGTTGTGTTTTGTGTTTTGTCTCATATCTCCTGGTGACAAGGTATGGTAACATTGTGCCCTAAATGAGAACAGTGTCCAAATATCACACAGCTCCCACTGTTAACAGTGCCTGCGTATCCTATCCTGTGGCGCATAGGACATGAAATTGGAATGAACTGCATTTGTGCAGGACTAGGTCATGCTGTGGCCTCTTCCAAAGTGAGGAAACAACTGTCTGTCGGTGCAACCGCAATTTCGCGTGTTTTGTATAATGCAGTTACATCTTAAGTCAAAAGCGATACATAAATCAGCTCCGGAGAGCTCTTGACAGCCTGAAGTAGCATAACAGACGGGGAGGAGTGCGAGGTGCTTAGATTCAGCACCTTTATGTCAAGTAACATTACCGCTGATGAGTGCCTTTACTGCCAGCAAACTGTGAGGATAATATTTGGAGAGACGCTCCCACTGCAGGCTGTCACGCATTCGCATCAAATTATCCTAAACACATCAGGTGAAATGAAAAAAAAAATTTTTGGACTTTCCCCGAGTACCACAGGCTTTTCATCATTGACACAGTTTATCTATGGCCCATATACACTCTCACACACAATTGATGCAGAAAAAGAAGGGCCAAATTGTTTTTTCTCTTCCATGTTGGTGGTCGTATGCACTGAACATTTTGTATTTCACTCATTGCTATGTGGACTTGCAGTCACATGCTTGTGATACAAGTATGACTTAGATTCCCCAGTTTTAAGATAAAACCAATTACTCTGGGTGTTCAGGTATTATTTGTAATATTGTGGGTCCTCACAAATTTTATACAATTTAGAACAGACAGTGCACACTGTGGATAAGCAAGGTAACAATAGTAAACTTTCTTGGATCGGTCACCAATTACGTTTGTTAATATGTGTGGATGTATGCAAAGAATTTTTTTTTCCAATTAAAATAGTTTGTTGACTTTATATCAGGCAATTCTATTTACACAACTGGAAACTGATGCTGCAGTGTGGTAGTACTGCATGATTTCTATTTAGTCATAACACTTGCGTATTCGATTGAGCTCAAGCTAATTTCTACTCAGTTCTTAATGATATCATGCACAAAAGGACACATCAATTTTATCCGCTCATCTGACAGCACAGGTATATGTTACTGTATATGTACAGAGCCACGAAAACCTGGAAGTGTTTGGAAACAATTATGTCGTGTCACGTTTCATTTACAGCCAGTGAGAAACTAACCATGAAATAGACAAGTGACAAGACAATAGATTCTGCCTCTCATGCCGAGAAGATTAACATAATGTATGAATAGGAATGTACATGACCACAGGCAAATCGCAGAGTGAGTCGGAGAGAATGCAAACTGTGAAATAGTCTCAACCTCATCAGTATTTATAGTGCTGTGGACCAGAACAGTGACATTCTGTAAAATACTGCATGTGCGGCATCATGCATCATTCCGCTGAGACGGCTCTCTGAGCTGTTCCTCATCCTCCAGCTACAATGATCTATTGACATCTACACTTGTTCTCGCACTACACATATCCAAATGACATATATTTGTCTGCCGTAATTCTGAGTTACGGTCCCTGTTTGAATCTGTGCAGCATCTGCATCATATATCCAGATATTCAGGCATCATCTTAGACTTAAGATGCTAATACTGCTATGATAATTTCACTTTTTCGTACTCTGTTGTTGTGTCCTAAGCTCTAGGTGAATTCACTGAATGATTCTTATATAAATTCTTTGAAAATCTATGAGTAGTGCTGCATTGTGGAATATGGATCGATTCCTGCATTTGTAGCTGCACCGTCCTGCCAAACGTGGTTAAGTGTGTCAGTCTACTTCTTGCAGAACCTCCCCATCCCACACTCTCCTATCAAACATCCGAATAAATATCTCTGGGATACTGCAGCTCAGATTCTTCTCGTTGCCGAAACATGAGACAAAATAGTGTAAACATCTGATGATTGCTGTCTTTTGAGTCCTAATCCCTCTGAATGTCTTTTTTTCGCAGTGCGACTTCAAAGCTGCCATCACCGCCGCCACCTTTTATAGCGTGAGCGGGTAGCACCAACTTGACTCTCATAGTTTGATCTCCTTTAATCTTTCAAGAAACACTTGTGTTGTTTCAAAACCACACTACAGGTGCATGAATAACGCTCCCACTGAGAGGCCGACCCATTTACTTTTCAACAAACCTGATTGGCTTGGACTGGTTTCCATGGACAACGACACAACACTGAAACACAAAATGTATTTCATCATTACCGCCTGCTCTGCCACTCCCACAGGAAACTGGCATACTCCTTGAATTGAAGATCAAGGTTGAAATGAACTGCCAACCTCCCTGCTACTGACAAACCTTCCGGGTGATTCCTGTCTCTTATTCCAGCATCTGTACGTTGAAAAACTCTTTTCATTACTGCAGCAATGACAGGATAAACTCCACCAACTACCTCTTACATGTGCCAACGTTAAAGGGTCTCAAGATCAAAAGAGCCACAAAACAACTGGTAGATTCAAGAATCCTCCTCTCGTTAGTGCTTGTGTGTTGTGTTGGGATGAAGGCCTCCACAGTGTGCGCTATTTCAGCTATTCCCACAGGCCCTGTCCCATTAACCTGTCCCATCATGGTGCACTCAGTAATGCCGCTAATGTGTATTTAGCTGCAGGCTGTTTGAAATAAACATGTGCTCTTACTATATTTGTCTCTTTCTCCAAGGAGCGGAAAAGAGACAGTCGTGACAGTCATTAACTAACGGAATGTGGTGGAAGACAAATGCACAATCTTACCGCTGAGTGCTTGTTAGCTGTACCTGCTAAATATTGCTCATTTCCACATGGGGAAAGATTGCGAATCAAACTGTGAAATGCAGGTATACGTGACCTGGTGAGGAAATCCTGCATCGCTGCTACAGGGAGATGTTTAACTGTCACAAATTCATGATTTATGGCCTTCCTTGTTCTTACAATTTTACAATTGTTGGGAGCATGAGCATGTCTTTCCAAAGTACCGTGGTTGGTATATCACTGTATGGAAATGTAAACAAATATGCAAAGATATGTCTTTGCATATCTCAATACAAGACACAGCTCCTCCCTTTTTTTTCTTTTTTTTTTTTTTTTTTGCAAAAACTAGATATTTAAGACTTGGGAATCTGGAGGTAGAGCAGAGATGGCAAAATCAGAGAGTAGCTGGTTTGTTTCCAGAATTCTCCCAAAAGGTGTCAGTGCGCTGTCACCCAGCGAGGCACTGTACCCCCAAACTGTGGCGACATCATCAAACAATTAGGATGGTTCAAGAGAATTCCCTTTGGGATTAAGTATGTCAGAATTATATGCAATGAGAATAACAGTTTAAAGAGTTTAAAGACTGAAGATGGTAACACTCTGCGTCAAAAACACAGCATCTCTTTAACCCAGCAAAGCATAACTGGATGCTATCCAGCTCTCAGTCCTTGTTAATTTCAAAGCGAGTTGCGCTCTGCATCATCATTGCACTGCTTTACATCAGATGGTGTTTTGGCCGTCATGAGGCGTTTGTGCGGTGCAGCATCAATCCTTCATAATGCTCCAAAGCATGATGCTCTTTGATATGAAGTCAATTTCCTCTGTTAGCCTAAATCAGCCCTCAGACACCCACGGACACGTTCAGACAGCTGGAGTGGCGTGTGTGAAATGGTGAAATCACGCTAACTAATTGAAAAGTGTCTGCACAGCTTAAAATGCAATGATACTCCTTCAAAGGGAAATATCGAACGACAGTTGTCTGCAGTTTTCCCTTTTTACGAAACATAAACCTGCTTACAAATGTTGTAGTAATAAATCAAAACTATGACATGGGATAGCGCAGCTTGGCTAGATTAAACCTTTGCCTCTTCATTAAGACACTGTAGACATGTTTCCATTCAGTTCAGCACATCTTCTTGACAGGAAAACAAAAATGGTGTTGTACCCTCAGCCAAACACACAAACAGCCGTATGAATTATGTGCTCACATGATTACACAGACACATCACCATCAACAAAGGGCTCTACATTTTCCACAGTACTGTTAAGATACAGTTCTCAAATGTCACAGCCACAGCAAGAATGAGGAGAGATGGGGTTCAGGTAAAAGGAAACTAGAAAATGATGTCATAGCGCGAACAACTGTGTTTAAACAGGTGATGTTACCCGATAGATGGCATAAATACATTATAACCTTTGAAATCACAATAAATGCAACATTCGTTTGTGAGAAGCTGCCCTCTGTAGCCTACACCTCCCTTAGAAATATCAGACTTCCTCAAACAATCCCCGGCCACATAAACATCCAAACTGAGTATTGTATCGGTTATTCATTCATGAGTTCATTTAATCAGAGATTGTTTGTTTTCAAGGTAATTGAGTCACTTTAGCTACAGCATGGCAAACACCTTTGCAGCCTGATGCAACCGGATGGAGTAATATGGCAAGATTTTCCTTTTAGATTCTTTTGAACTACGGTTTGAAATAAGGTTTGGGGTTAGATTGGTTCTCTCAAAGGCAGGGTAAACTATTCCGCACACTGAGATTAGTCTGGCCCCAGCAGATTACCATATGATCACAACATCAACCCAACAAAGTCGTTAGGCTATAAAGAGGTGTGAAAAAAATGTTGAGGAAAAAATTGTTGAAAAGTTGGACATGTAGAATCAAGCCGTAAATACTAATAATCAGGTTAGTCTGTGCTTAAAATGTGTCTAATTTCATGTTGTAAGCATTACAATCACGTAGTGAGAGCAGTATTTTGAGTTGTGTATGATTTCAAGACCTCTGTCTGGCGATTACATCAGTTTTGCTGACAAGTGGTCAAGTTGACATGGTGCCCTAACGAGACAGCCGCTCTCATGTTACACCACAACAAAGCCTGTGACCCACTTTCTCTTGCTGCCTCACACAGCATACACAACCTGCAGTAGTGCTGGCTGTGTCTTAGTTTTTTTTGTCCGAAAGTTCCACAAAGAATCAATTAACCTTGTCATCCCTGTTCTCACATCGCTAATCTGCATGGTTTCACTATTTCTATAGACACAGGGCCAGCCAGGAGTCTGGAAAATATCTGGCTGTCTGATTGACAGAAGTCAAGAAGAGGGTTGAAGCTCCACAAGAAAGCTGAGCAACGCTGTCAAATAGTTTGATCCATGCATCACTGTGCAAAAGCAAATAAATTGTCATCATTTGTTTAACTGGTGAGGTGAAATAAATTTTCCCGCAAGTGAAGATACAACCCCTCACAATGTCACATAATTTATCCAGCTTCTAAATCATCAGCAGCTTGGTCAGATGGGAAGACAAAATTCAATGAAAGGAATAAATCCAAGACAAATCGGATAAACAGAGGAGGTGAAACAAGAAACTGAGTGACAGTATAGCCCCTGTCGTCTTTGTTTTTTCCTGATGATGTTTCAGATATTAGTGTGATTTCACCAGATATAAGCCCTCCCAAAGACATTTCTCTCTCGAAGATGGTTCGATTGTTTCTTGTGAGCACTCAGCAGGAACGCTGATATTGACATCAAAGTACATTTTCCTTTAAAGAGCAAGAGAAAACCAGACAGGCAGAAAGAGTACAAACTTCCACAAACAAAAATTTGAAGTTGGCATTTGAAAGCTGTCTGGCCTTGGATACCCGCAGAGAGGGACAGGGACAGCCATCGTGACCCCGCCTAGCAGTAATGCGGTCAAATCAGTGTTGTCACATTAGCTGCGATTTCTCTGTCAGGCTCTGCAGCTTTAAAGCAAACCTGTGGACCAAGCATATGGAGACTGTCAACGCAAGCATTTGAGGACCAGACAGGAGCACATTGAATAGCGAAATGGCAAAGAGTTCAAACCTTGTCTTATCATGATTGATTCATTGATTCTGTATCGTTCGCAAAGTAGGTCAAGTCAAAATCAGGCTGATGTCCTGCAGCTATTGTCTCCAGTTTCCCCTCCTTTTACTTCTTTAATTCCTCCAGGTTCAACATTTTCAGCATAATCACTGTGTTACAGCGACACCAAGGCAGCTTAACTCTGATTTGTCAGGTCTCCTATACACATATCCTGTACAATGTAAATGAAGATTAATTCTTTTAATTGTTTTTTCATTGGACCAAGTGGTTTGCTAAGTCTCACCTTTGTTCCTGAGTGGATCTAGAATTTTACCCTCAACATCTTTATGCATCTCACCCAAGAACTTAAACTGAAGTCCTGTTGGACCATCCATTTAGAAAGACTTCAATAAATGCATAAATCAAAACATTTGAATGGAGAATGCTCATTTCCAGCAGGCACGCTGATTGTTACCGTGGGGGAAAAAAGCTAGACTTCATACAGAGCCAACCTACTTTTAGAAAGCACACAACAGTAAATTACAGGCTTGTCACAAATCCCGGGGACCTCGGCAGAATGAGCCTCTCCTAAGAACTGCAGTAATTTAAGAGTAATTTTAACACCGACCTGACAGAATCAGTGTATTGTTGTTCTGGAATTATAATAAGCCGCTTTTGCATTTTCCACAATTGCAATTTGATAACTTGTCGGAAAGAGACTGATTGAAGTGTTAAGGGTGGTGGAACTTTCCAAGTTGGTCCTCTTGAATTGTGGCAGATTGACTTGCAAGACCCTTCTGTCACTTCTCTTCCAAGAAATTTCATCCCTGCTAAGTAAATGACAGGAAGTCCTATACCAGAAAGCTGGTATTCATTATCTAGGTTGAGAGGCAATTTGCAGGGGGAAAATATTCACATTGTAGCAGGTGTAATGGTCAAATGTGTGATAGTAATACTCATAGGCATGATGGTTATGATTATTTGGGGGATAATTACAGACATTTACCCTTCTTCCCAACCACCTCTTCTCCCTCTCCAAAATGTGTTTTGTCCTCTGCATGGACAACAATGCACCCATTTTGGACAGAGAAGACCGGATGAATGAAGCCTCCTGAACCATGATATGGAAGCCACTGACAGACGACCATCCTGAGACATCATCTGTCCCATATTAAAAACACGTCCATAGGTGCCCTCTCGGAAGATGAGATGCCCCTCCACACCTGAGCCCTTGTCCCACCTATTCACACCTGACATCTGGTACTAACTGGGCACCTGGGGCCTCATTTATCAACTGTGCGTGGGGACAGTGGCGCGTGTGCACCTTCCAAGGCAAAGTGTGACATTAACTACTTCATACTTGTGCGAAAGAAACGTGTGTAAAGTTACGCACACCTCTGACCATGCATACGCACAACATCTGTATTTCTCAATCCCAGTGTACAGGTACGATAACCTGCAAAACAGCGGGACATACAGACGAAGCGCTGTTAGTAATATTCATTTTGATTTCGACTTGACCTGATCTGATTGGCTGCACAAGTAAATACGTGGGAGCTGCATTAGGTCATCATGTGTTTATCTAATCTCTTTTCACATTAGATTTCATTTTCTGCGCCCCTTTGCTGTGCGCGGTGACAGCAGAAGCAGTGCGCAAGCGTGCCGTTTAGAGAAAACATTTGACCATGGACTGTAGTGCTTCAGTGAAGAATTTGGAGAACTGTGTGCGGTGCAGGAAGTGCGTTTTCAAAGAGTGTACAGGTGTTCTGCGAGAGCACAGAGTGGCTTCTCCCAGGCTGCCCTGTTGTTTACCACAACCTTTATGATTGTGAATGCGCACGAATGGTTTTCCTTACCTTATATCACAAGGTCAGTCGTGAAGGTTTCTGATGCAGTGTGGCTTTAAAGCGATATTAAAACATCAGGTAAGTGAGAGAATACCCCACATGTGAAACAGAAATTTCCATTTGCATTAAGTAGTCAACCATCCCATTCCACGGCCCTGCTCCAATTCTATTCCGTTTTACACCACTCAAAACAACCTCAAGTGTTGAGCTTTCAAGAATTCTAAACATGTCCCTGCTCTTGGTGTTTGATGTCAGTTTATGAAGAATGAACATAGCATTACAGGGAGAGCTATGCCATCTAAATATTGCTCCAATTTCTTCCCTCCAGCCTTAAACTCACTCAATCACTGTGAAACATTATCTGAAATTGATCAGCCTACTTCAATTCACCCTCACATTGCACTGCTGTTTAGTAACAGAGGACGACCAGTCAGAACTGAGAGTTTCCGAGGACTCTGCAGTCTCCAACTGCTTTATTCAAAGCATATGTTGTTTTTGTTGTCGGTTATACTGTTATCAATGAATCAGAGAATGTAGCATATCCCCTGAAGCACTTCGTGCAACCTTGGCGACTGAACAGACGGAATACCATCAAGTCAGAAGATATCTCCATATTATCAGCTAAATGAACAGCAGCACGTGCGCTGACCTTCTGTGCCCATACACGTCGCACATCAACATTGCTCAGGATTTTCTCCATTGAACTGCAGTAAATCAACCTAATAATGAAAAAGAAAAATCTTAACAGTAAACCACATTGTAAAAAAACTTCCATCATACTCAAAGTTGTTGAAAAATGGCAAAAACAGGGAAACGTTCGGAATTTGTTTCACCCACTGCTTTTATGTATGTTGCATACATGCACACACTCCTCGCAGGAGCAAGGTATCTGGCGAAGAAGAGAAAGGGAAACTTTGAATATATCAGGTGTTTCATAAACAAATGATACACATAAAAAAAATGTGTCCCTCATCTTCAAATGTATCATCATTTGCAGCATTCCATGATGAAAATGACTTGTCATCCCTGCATCTCTGATTCTTTGTTGCCATTTTTGTGGTTGTGCTTGTGTAACATGCCCTCTGAATTTGTCAGGGAGTGGCCCTCACTGGAATCTTTCATTTCATAGCCTATTTAAGATTAGGCTGGATTTGTTCCCCTAAACGATGGTCTGGGGTATTTATCCAGCTTTGTCTCACCAACTTACACATCCTGTTGTTGAAATTAGATTAACAAGCAATGCTTGAGAGATTCACCAAAGTTTCAAGGAACCCCTCAAATCTTATGACACACACACACACAATGAGTTGTTAAGATGCAAATTCATGAATCAAAACAAACCCACACACATACACACATACCTCCGTCAAATTTCAAAACGCCAACTTGCATTTGTTTGCAGACACGACCTGGATGCAGTCATTTGCTTTCCCATGTCCTCTGGAGCTCTTATCAGCTTCACACAGCAGGAACTGCGATCAGAGGAGCCATTTCTCATCTTCCAACGTCTGTTGTCTTGGTCCCTTATCCCACCACAAACAGTCTTTTTATAATTTGGCAGGAACTGGTAAAAGTATAACTTTTTGTAAAATGTTGTCCATCATGGCTGCAGTGTTTTGCAGTGGGTTCTTTTTTTCACTATTAGTATTCTGCAAACGAGTTGTGGGATTTTTTTTTCTATAGTCTCTGCACCTTTAAGCCTTTGGATCAGCTTTGACCATTGCCTGACCCCATCGTCATCCTAGTCTGATTCCCCTGGCCCTGAGCTCTGGCTGAACTTCTGAGGAAGTTGAAGAAAGAGAGATAAGGCTGGAAAAAAATTATTCAAATAACACATTATTTAGATGGGTGGCATAGTACAGATTACAAACCTTGACTTGCAATCACAGTCTGCCTTCGGTTACTGAAGTCTAAGTGTCCTTAAGCAAGACGCTGACAACTAACCGCTCATGTCAGCGCCATTGATCGAGATGTTGGCAAAGATAATGAGATTGTAGATGGGTGAGAGAAGAGGGGGGCGAGAGAAAGAGAGAGAGAGAGAGGTGGAGGGAAACACTTTGCTAGAGTTTCTGCTGTGCAGAAACGCAACATAGGATCCATGCAGAATGTAGAATACTTCCCCATGTTTATAAACGGTAATGGGAAATCATTACAATTCCACAAGGGGAGCATACAGACAAGGGTTGCGGCTTCTCAGGTGTCCCCAGCATTATGGCGCCCAGGTGCGGCAGGTTCTTCTTCCTTTCCTCACCCCAGCAACCGCAGCAACATCAGCACTGTAACACTGATTTAGTCACATTACAAAGTTGCTGCTGGCAGAGCTTGTTTTTTTTTGTTGTTGTTGTTTTTTGTTTGTTTGTTTGTTTTTGTCCTGCCCATTCAAAATGGTGCCTTCCCACTTGCAAAAAAAGTAATTCAAGGTCAAATTCTGAGGAGCTGCTGGCAGGAAGTAAATCCTTCTAATGAGATTGAGGTCATAGCTGAGTTTCCAGCGCCATGCGCAACTGGTAAAAAACACCAGAGCAACCACTAACTTTATTCAATTGTAGATTTTTGATAATTCTTATTAATTCTGACTCTTTCTCATTAATTCTGAGGTACATTTTGCATGTGACCCATCCTTGTGTTTTTGAGGAAGGGTCGGTCAATTAGCGAGATGTTTCGAGGATTTGGTGGGATTTATTCAACAACCATTCCACTTCATTCAATGAGGAGCCCTGAATCGAACCAGCAACCTCTTGGTTTCAGTCTTGTATGAGTCGGCTCAGATGAGACTTGATTACTCACTGCATTGAGCGTACAGCACAGTCCTCCTATAGCAGGGGTGTCAAACTCATTCTCACCGAGGGCCACAACAGCGTAGCCATGGTCCCCAGGGGGCCAGGTGTCAATGGCAATTATGAAAGAGGTATAGATGTAATTGAATGTTAAATGTCACAACTTATTTAGCAATCTCCAATATTTACATTTTTTTTACTTATTCATTGTACAAATATCCCATTTGATTGGTGTAAAGGTATGTCAGGGCTTTGCTATTGTTCCATCACAGATCCTTATATTTCATCAGAAAAAGAAACCCAGTTAATCATTAGCAATCTATCAACAAGTCAACAACCTGGTTCCCTCCTTTCCTTCTTGATAAACTGACATTTCATAAAGTGTGTATCTCGTCAGGACACAGCTGCCGTCACTTTACTAGTAACATGATCCACGTGCGTTTTGGGAGATGTAGTTTTTGAGTCAATGCACGGTTAAATGAGGGAGATTTATATTGAAACACATCAGGCACCATTCGGCCTGTGGGCCTTGAGTTTGACACCTGTGGTATATTGAAATAGTTGTTCGAGTGCTCGCGGGCCACATTAAATCATGCCGCGGGCCGCATTTGGCCCCCGGGCCTTGAGTTTGACACCTGTGTCCTATAGTGACACAGCCAGTGTTTGCTGCGTAATCTGTGCAGACCTCAGGTATGCACCAGTTCAGTTCAACGTGAGGTGTACTTCGAGTTGTTCACTTAGACATGTATCTTAATTGTGAAAATGAATCATTAATAATCCATTAACTGACATGATGCTGTACTACGCACGTCGAGTCTGCCAAGTCTTGAGCTTCACTCCTCTGCTGATAGCCACCGCCCACCCCCAGTGATGGGGCATCCCAACGATGTGAACATTAACACATATCAATTCATGTGTGATAATGTAATTTCCTGCAGAAAATGATGTTTGCCGAGTCAGCAGTGATTCCAACGCGGGACAGATAGAGGACCCTGATAGATTCACTGTGTACACATTCAAAATAAGGCTGCCTCACGACTCAATTTTCCATTATCATAATCCATCCAATGTCATTTTCCAGATGGAAAATAATCTGTCAGTCTAGAAAGATTATCTCTGTGTGTTCCCAATGCAAATCAAATCACAGAAAGGCACAATGATACATCTTTCTTGGAATACTCATGATTGCTGTCAGAAACATTTCAAAACAACAGCCATATATTTTTTATGTTTATATATGCTCTTCTGTTTTTCCTTGATCAGAGCTTCTGCGTTGACTGCAATTTCCCTTGTGTGAAATCATTCAATAAATCATTTTCTTATCATATTTTTTTCTCTGTAATAATAAAGAATAACCTGCACTTTACACACAGCTGCCACCATTTTGTGGGGAACTAATGTTTGTTTGCTTTTGTTGTCATTCTAACAGGGCCAATCAGGGAGCAGCTGCTAAGCCCCAAAAATGCTCAGAATGCAAAAGTAAATGCGGACCCAAGAAAACAGTCCTACTATTCCAACAGTATGG
>OMPJ01010223.1:12429-51438 GCA_900312935.1 Carapus acus
GCAGCGATGTGATCCTGTGGTCCCCAAACTGGACCCCCTCCGGACCCTGACTGCGCCTAGAAATCCTGTCCATATAAATAATGAACAGGACCGGTGACAAAGGGCAGCCCTGGCGGAGGCCAACATGCACTGGGAATACATTTGACTTACTGCCGGCAATGCGGAATGTGAAATCATTCAATAAATCATTTTCTTATCATATTTTTTTCTCTGTAATAATAAAGAATAACCTGCACTTTACACACAGCTGCCACCATTTTGTGGGGAACTAATGTTTGTTTGCTTTTGTTGTCATTCTAACAGGGCCAATCAGGGAGCAGCTGCTAAGCCCCAAAAATGCTCAGAATGCAAAAGTAAATGCGGACCCAAGAAAACAGTCCTACTATTCCAACAGTATGGACAACTCCTACGTCAACTCTGGGGCTGTGTTGTCTTCCGGTATCCAATTCAGCCCCATTTTCCTGTATAGCGCAGTGCAGCTAATGACGCAAACAAAGACCATGATATCAGACAGAAACAACGCTGGCTTGGCAAGCTGGCAAAATGACTTTGCTACTATTTGTTGGTGCAAAGATATTTTCATAGTTACCCAGATGTGGTAGTGGCATCATTGTTGATGCACAGATGGGTACATTGTCGCCCAGATGTGTGGGTGAATATGTTATCCCATTTCTTTGATTTGGTGGACGGTCAGAGAACGTAGATAAATTCTTCCAATATAACTTTTAAGGTTGTTCGTAAGGTTTTCCACGTGGCTGGCATGCCATAATGGCAGGAAATATATACTTAAGTAATTTTATTTTCAGCTCTTTTGTACTAGGTAATGATATCAGTATATGGTTACCTTTTAATTGATTATGTTGATAAATTCCACTTTGATACTGGGAAGTGATTATGTCTGAGTTGTGAATGTGCCAAGAACATTAGGTGAGTACGAAATTGTTTCTACCACTCACTCTGAAAAGACGTTACTCTGCCCTCTCAATGTGAAGCTTGTTATTAAAGTCAATGTCTTTGTGTGGTGCAAATTGGTGCATTTATGTCTGGGAAAAATCTGTAATTACTGGTCCATTAGTGGCTTTCACAATATTCCTCAGATCAAAATAAGGACATTATTGCGGGTTGACTTTGGGTGGTTTTAAACCCCTTGAGACAAATCTGCTCAGGAGTTGTTGACTGCTCGTTGGATCAGGGGTGTCAGACAGAGAAACGTGATGGTAATGTTTTTCCTTTGTGTAATGGGAAGATTAATCATATATCGCATTGTGAATTTCTTTGTGTGTTCCTACAATACTAGTGCAAGGCTTTTGCAAAAAAAAAGGAAAAAAAGTTTCTAGACTTTCTTATTAACACAGGCATGAAATCAGAGCGACTCAATCTAAACTTAGTCATTGGCTGTCGTCGCTGTCGCAAAGTGTATGTCTGTTCCCCGTTTCCACCGAAGTGGGCGATGATTCTCTCAAATTCCAGACATATGTGACAATCTTGCTAAAGCAATGGCTGCCTCCACTGCAACACAGATCTGGCTGACTTCTCCCTCATTCTACAGCTCCCAAGACCTAAATAAGCAGAATGATGTTTGGATCTGAAGCACTGCCAAAAACTGTGTCAGCCTTCTGGGTGGTACTCAAATCGGTACATCATAATGTCTTTATTACTCTCAGGTTATTAATCAATGTTGAATTGATAAAAAAGTTGAAAGAGAGAATTGAGGAGGCTTTATGTCCTTGACAACGCTTTACTTAGTATCCTTCAGGATTCCACAATCTCACTCTGTGCCTGTGAAAATGGTTAAGAGGGAACAAATTTGCTATGTGCTGTAGGCCTATGTGTGACCTCCAAACTCTGGGAGGAGAACTTGGAGATGAATGGAAACACAACACAGGAAGCTCTTATTTGCTGCAAGAGACAAAAATTAGGATGTTATCTTTAGCATCTGTCAGTGGCAAGGGTACATTTTGTAGTGTTCAGTGAAGATATTTTGATGAAATAGAGAGAAAGGGAGAGAGACTTGAGGACATGCATTGTTTTCTGTCATTGTTCAAAATGATCCTGCTTTTCATGGGGTCAATCAAGCATGAATTCATAACACATCAATTTGTTACCTATTTTCATGTGTGACTACTCAAAATTGGTGTGGTGACAGTGTCATGCTGACTGAACATTCCCGCCCATTGAGCTTCCGGACTTCCCGCAACTCTGTGTTGATCCTTCTGAGGAAAATATTTCCTCAGTGTCAGGAGAAACCATACAGTTGAATACCACATGCACGCCTCATCAAATGGGCTGCTAAATGGAAGAGGTGGAGGTGGGGGCTGCGAAGAAACACAACCGCCGCTGCTCCTCTGACTCATCAGGCTCTAACCATCCATCAGCCGTCTGCTACACAGCTCTTTATCAGCGGGACCAAATGCTCTGCTCTGCACAAAACACAGACTGGCTCATCTGCCTTGGTAGCAAATCATTACCCAGAGCAAAACCTACATGACATCAGACATCACATAAAATCTCAAGAGAACAATTTATTCAGTGCATTTTGTCTCAACTCTGATCGCAAAGTCAAGTGTATCAGTTGTATGAAATGCAGATTGATTTATGCTGACTCTCTGGAATTATTCTATTTTCACTTTGAGAAATTCATTTAATCGTCAATCACAAGAAGACTGCCTCTGTGCTTCTGACCCTTGGTCCTTCTTTTGAGGATCAGTGTGCTGCTCAGAGGGATCAGGTGACAGGAGAACCACTGAAACCACCGTGCGAAGTCCATCGAGCTGAGACAGTACGATTTTGGACGGTCCGGGACAAAGGATTAGTAATCCTGGCGAGAATTGTGACGCCGCACCCCCCCAATTTGTGGTACAACGTCGCACTGTGAGATGGGGTGACCCACAGCAGTCATTATAGTCATCTGACCAAAGTCAGTCTCAAAGAAATATCTGGCAGTATCCAGTGTACACATCCACTTAGCGACCAATAGTAACGCTCAGTGTACAGGAGGCTGGAAACACACACTGTCTCCTTATTCTTCCTGTTCAGAAAACTTCAATCTCCTCATCCCCCTCCGCCCTGACCACATGCAGAGTGTTGCATCTCATCTCACCTTCAGCCATTGTTCACTGTCCTTGATCGCCTCCTCCCACATTTCTTGCAGCCTGTTCTCACATTGTTATGCTGCTTTCATCACTTGCAGCTTCCATTCAGAGGCCACTTCAGACATTCCTGTCCGCACAGTCCTCTCCACTGGACAACCTCCGATCATTGTCACTATGCTACATCTATACGAAGCCCTCTGCTTTCTCGGTGACTGTAGCACCTCCTAAGAAACACAGCCTGGGAAAAAATACCAATTTTCTCAGACACAGTTTGAGGCAGATCTAGCGTCAGCGACAGTGAGAAAGTAAGTCAATCTGGGAATGTCTCACGTGTCAGCTAATGATGTTCACTCCACACCGCAGAGGTTCAAGGACGGTCCTCTGTTCTTGCCACTAATATCCATTTCCAAGACAGCATGTCCACCCAGAATTTGACCTCGTACCGCCCCATGTGTTTGCTTGCAATGGAACATGAGCTAATAACCTAAAATGTGGCTTGAGTGGCAAATATGTTAATTTTTTCCAAGTTTCAGATACCTAGGGGTAATATTTTAACTCCAAAAATATAAAAACCGTCAAAGAGTTCCTTTCAAAGAGTAACAAACTAATTCAGATGTGCAGCAATTTGAAAGAGGAAGTCATTAAGAGACAAACTAATTAGCAGTTAACCAAATTGTGATCAGCCTTTTGGGACAAAGCTACAAAAGACTGCAGAGAATTTCTGTTCATATTGCAATAGATCTGATTTTCCCTGCAGAATGTATCAAGATGGAAAACTAATCCATCTGGTTAACAAACAAAGGAGCAGAGAGACTAACTAGCTTGTGTCCAAACAAACTCAAACGCCTGCTAAAGATCCAGCCTCAGCCAATATTAGACACACATTTAAATTTAAATGAGGGTAGACCAAAACATTACTCAATTTGAATGCTAATGCTGTTGGATGTGATAGATGTGTAACTCTGGGCGTGTTTGCTACCCTGCCAGTTTTGGAATTCAGTCTCCAGTGAAGCCGAAGCAGAGGCCGAGGTCCCTCTCTCTGCGCGCCGTCATTATAAATCATCCCTGTTCTTGAACAGGAGATGATTTCTAGGCATATTCTGCTGTTTGATTAACAGCTGTTTCCCTCATACATACCACATGCATCACTTGTAAAGACGTGTTGTGTCTTTTGCTTTTGCGAACCATGAAGACAACAGACTGATCAATAAGATGATTTTTGATTGGCGTAATCAACGCTCAATCAGCTTTGCCTTTGACTCTCAATTCCCCAAATTTTCCCCCTAAAATGTTCAATTTTGGTGTTGCACTTGCTCCTTTTGTGCAAATCATATTCACAAATATGCATCTGTGTTGCTAAGTTGGTGCTAATTAATTTTGCAAGTGGTATGTATTACAGGCAGCCTGATACACACAGATAAGTTCTAGATTCAGAGTAAATTGATATTTGTGGGCACGCGCGCGCACGTTTGTGTGTGTTTGAGTGAGGGTGTGTATGTGTGTGTGTCAGTAGATCACAGACAAAAGCCAGTGGCACTTGAAAAGACAAAGGAGAGGGATTCTGTGAATTATTCATCCTCCCTCCTCTGATTACACACCTCTAAACTCCTATTTACCTCCATTTGTAAAGAGCCCACAGTTCACGCTCTTTGAGCACTGACATCAGCGGGCCGCTTCTTGGGATGATTACCTATTACTTGTCCTGTTCATTCACTTCAGCCGCGCTCCTCCTGCTCTCTGGGCCGGAACTTTAGCTCACCTCACACCTCCCTCCCTTTCCTCTTCCCCCAGTCTCTTTCTCAGCTCTTCAAACACTCAAAAAAGAAGAAGAATCTTCTTCCACAATGACAGTTGACACTGGAAAAAGCTGCTTTGTTAGACAGCTCGCGGGCTTTGGGGAAGATGTCAGCCATGGACATGTAAAATTCGGATCTTCCTCCATGACGAATATTCCTCTTTTGAAATTTCTAACAGCACAGCTGCTGGTGGTGCATTTCAGTTACCTCCACAACTGCCTCTCCAGAAACAAAGCACTGCTAATTGCATGGCGGTGTTGGTGTTGGTGGCTCAGTGACAGAATGCATTCTACTCTTCTGGCTAAATATGAGGGGAGGGCATATAGTAGGCCTATCTGATTATTGTGAGGAAAGGAGGGACAAACACGTGTGGAGACATATTTGCGAGCCTGTAGTTGCCAGTTGTTAAGACATAGCATCAACATGACACGTGGGCCGTATAGCGGCCAGAGCACGTCATTAATAATTCATCAGCTCTCACTGCAGTACTTTTTCATTTCCCCGTTCAGCAGCTGAGTTGACACCAGGCAACACCACCGGGCCACACCGGCCTCTGTCACAAAGGAGGATGGGGGTGCGGGAAGTGAGGTGTTTGGTTGGGGGGTTAGGGGGGCTGTGAATCATCCTTTCTCAAATAAACATTAAATTGATAAGGTATTTTATCTTTTCAAGATGTGCATTGATCAGTGGATGCGGAGAGGGGCTTTTGCACACAAAGTCATAAGTCAAATGTCATATATTGACAAGTTGCTGTGCTATTGTGTGTGTGTGTGTGTGTGTGTGTGTGTGTGTGTGTGTGTGTGTGTGTGTGTGTGTGTGTGTGTGAGCGTAATGCCATGTAGCAGAGCTGATGCGAACAGTGTCAGACACGATGTACCCATCTGACGTTTTGCTGAAGAACTTCTTCTGCCTGTGAGAGCCTCTTATTGACTATAATTTTTACATGACCTTTGTGGTGAAAGCACGTCTGACATAGTCATTTATCAGAAAGACACAGAGAGGTTCAGGCCATTTATTTTCTCTCTGCATATGTGTTATTCATCGAAACCAACCCCGCGCACTTCTCTTTTTGACCTGGCCAGAATAATCAAACAGCTGATTTTCAGATAGGTCAGCACTGGTTTTATACACATAAAATAACCTAAAAAATGCAACACTGCTATGATGGATACATTTGGTTCGGTGACATCAAATCAATTTGTTTTGGTGACATATGATCAGACAGTTAATTGAACTGATGTGTGGTGAGGACCTAATTTTGCACACATTCCCTTGGTGTCTTTTTGAGCACTGCTGCTCCTCTGCTGCAGGTGGCCGCATTTTCCCTGGTGTGCTTATTGCACTCGATACGGTCTATAATATCCATGTAAAATGGAACTTCCGTGGGAAAATCGGAGTACTGTATATAGAATAAAGCTAAATCTGTGAAAGTCCTCACCACTGAATACAGTCTGAACAGAGTCAGCTCTATCTACACAGCTCGGGTGTAATAATTATATTATGAGCAGTTTCACAGAGCTCTGAAGCCTCCAAAGTTTCTTCATCTGCTGCCTCAGTGTGATTGTTCCTGTCAGTGCTTCACGTCCGTTGACGTATGTCCTGTCATGCTGACATGTGATTCGATTTTAGATCTGCGAAAGCTCGAGCGTGTGAATTCCAACTGGGTGCAGACTACCAACATTACATGTGATGTATATCAGACCAGAAATCATATGGAAAATAGAATTCCCTTTCCCTTCGAGTATCAGACACTCATACAAAAGCACTTATAAGAACTTTTGAGTAGTACTGCAAAAATACAACATTTCTTGGGATGAATGATTCACGCTGAGCTGCTGTGCTTTTGCTCAGGTAAAGTGAGTGAATGGCAGGTAAGGGAAATGAATTTTAAGTAACCAGATGTCTGCAGACTCACCTGTGCTTGGGGCAGAAAACGGGTGAACAAGATATTACTGCTTATGTTGCTCAACACACTGATTTGAATACCGAGCAGTAAAATTATAATTAAAGAAAGTGAGAGTGCTGGTTGGCATGTAGCTGGAAAAAGACATTGTACTTTCTCCAAATACATTTCTGCCTTGCCATTGCGTGCCTGTATGAAATGAACGGCTACTTAGACCACAGACTGAAAATAATCAGTTAGATTTATGCCACTATACAGCGACCTGTATAATTCTGCTCGGCAAATGAAAGCGAGTTCACCCTCGATTACCTGCTTTGATTGTGAGTTAATGTGATGAAATATGTTGTGGAGCAAACATTACCTCATGGTTCAGCTGCCATGGCTTCTCCCGCACTTAAATCAGTGCTCACATATTATTTCCATAATTCCATCAAGACGCTCAGAGCGCCTGACCTACGACATTGCAGCTCTCACATCTTAATCACAGAGCACTCCTGTATATTCAGAGGGTTAATTTGACCATTAGAAAGGTATTACTCAACGCCGGCTCTCTGCGCTCACACCAGAGACACACCAATCCGTCTTTGTGGTTCCCAACAGATAATTAGTGCAGGGAAGGTTGGGAGAGGGGTGTCAGTAGCAGATATCCAACACTGGGCTGCCTACAACCAGTTTGTGTGTGTGTGTGTGTGTGCGCGTGCGTGTGTGTGTGTGTATGCGTGTACGTGTGTATGCGTGTATGTGTGCGTGTTTCCAGGGGGAGAGGGATGGCTGTATTATTATGTGTGGTAGATGTTACAATGCCTCTTTGTTTCCATATTTGCTGAAATGATACTAACCAGAGTGACTAGAAATTCTGAAAACATCCTCTGTTGCTAATTTTCACCTTGACAACATTATTGAGATATTTAAGATCAACGAGTTTCAAAATTTTCAGTGTGGCAGTAATGCAATTGTGTTGCATTGGTTGACATCATGCTGCAGGTTCACAGCGTGTTAAGCATACATGAGAATAACCTCAAAGAAACAACGGCAAAAGTCCATGCATCAATTCAATTCAATTCAATTCAATTCAGTTTTATTTGTATAGCACCAAAACATAACAGAGGTTATCTCACGGCACTTCAGGATAGAGCAGGTAGAGCTAATCCCAGAGCTAGAGGTGAGTTCATCACATTCTTCTTTACTATTTACTCAATAGTCCATTCACTCTCTCCTCCTACTTGGTCCTCGTTTTATGAACTAAGTGTCACCCCTAGAGGCGCCAGATGAGCAGGTAACATGACTCCTACGGACATTGTTTCAATTATTACAGCAAAGGAACTGAAAACCACTTCTTGCTGAGCTCTTGCCATGTTATGTTGTCATGAAATACATCAAAATACATCACAAACCGAATCAGCCTGTCTCTCTTTTTAGAAGGTGAAGGCCAGCAAGCAAGAGGCACAGGGGTTCATATTCTCATTTCACTGGGACCGCAAAGTTCTGAATGATGCCAGTACCCGATGCAGTGCTGATTCCAGCCTAAACACATACACCCGCGCGCACACAGACACGGACACTGGCACATACACACACGCTGGCACAGGAGAAGCACAGGAGGCAGAGTTTTCGCCATCTTGGACCCGCATGGGTACTTTTCAGGCAGACAGCCTCACAAGAAGCGAGTTTAGGGAGCTGACGGATTTGAAGGGGGGTCTGCGGCCTTTGTGCACTCGCCTGTTCATTTGCAGAAGAAGACGCGGGCGTAGTGCTGAGAAGAATAGGCGAGCACAGAAGAAAGAGGAGAACGCACAATGTCTGCAAATTCCAGCATTTAAATTTGACACATCTGAAGAAGAAAAGAGTGCAGCGCTTATTTGGAACACGGCCTCGTAATTGTAAGTTCAGGTTCAATCACCTCCTCCCACATCTACTGAATTATCTACAGAGAGGCAGACATCGGGGGGCCAACTTATTTTCTCACTCTTTTCTTCTCTTACACAACACTGCTCATTGGCTAGTTCGGTGCAGCTGACTTGCTGGTGCAGACATTCTGTGACAGAGGACTTTCACATGGCTGTGTGATGGGTTTAGCCCTGCGTGTGTGTAACTTTGTGTTTGCAGAGCAGAATCACGATATACATGCACATACACACGACAAAATCACTAGATACAATGGAAAACTATGTAGAATCTAATATACATACAAAAGCAGAGCACAAAGTGTCTACTGTGGTTTTGTGTGAGCAAAGAAAATAGCCAGGTTTTCGTTCCTTGCTTGGACACTATGACAGTCACATTCTCAGTGTTCCTGAACACATTGTTTGGGGTCAATGTGTGTTTTCATCTCTTCCCAGGTGGGAGCATTGTGTTATATTTTCCTCCCCCCTACCAGCACCCATGTTTTGGCTCTGTCTGCTGTCTGCCTGCCATGTTGTGTACATCCACTGGGTATTGAGGAAGAGTACATCACAAACCTTTATCGGGACGCGCCCTGGACGGCAACCCTATTTCTTCACCATCTGCGACAAGAGCATCGCTCTCTTGCTCTCATGGAACCCAACCAAACAAAGGAGGAATATGTTGAGTGTCCCTCGAGACCAATGAGACGACTTGTCTCAATGCACATTGGACTTTCGCAGTGTCAAGTTAAGGACCAGAGCAGTGTGAGGTGCTAGCGTTGGCTCCATAATGGTGTCGATTAGACCATAACATAGACCGACATCCTGGCCACTCTACTTTTCTCACAAAGTCCATCTTCCTGATAGGGCGGCACACTCACATCCCACTGCCCCTGAGTACTATGCTGACGACTTCACTGATGGCTTTTAGCATTTGGCTGCCGTGGCACCAGAGCTCTGCCTCGCGCTCCATTTATGCAGGAGCTTGGCCATGTCCCAGTGTTTCCAGAGCGCTTTGGGCAACACAATGACTCCACTTTAACTCAGCCAAAGATTTGAACCTCTGGAATTACAGGAATGTCGGCAGTGGCAGCGGCTTGACCTCTGCGGAAGTAGCATTGAGTGCCTTCATCCATATTTTGTGGCTGTAAAAAAGCTCTCAAAGAGCTGTGTTGTGTTTCAGTCAGGCAAGGTTACATGCTGCAAAGACTCTCCATGATAGAAAAAAAAAAGGTTTTCTTTTGACAGCAAAATCTGCAGATACACAGATTACTCAAGTAAAGTTGTGAAATTGTTAAGTTAATTGATTTGGAAAGATAGAACAACTGCTACAGCTGTGCAGCCACTCTGTGTGGATGTAGAGCATCTCCAAAACATCCGGGGGCTTTTTCATCCAGCCTAAGTGACTCTTAAAGCCGACTAATGGACTCAGTCTCTTAAACGCGGCTACTCATCAGAGTGCTGCAGCTCTCCGAAGTTGATTGTGGCACCTCCATCATCAGCATGGCCCACATTTTGGTCCATTTGGAGGAATGCCTGCAACAAACATCATTTAGGTAGGTGAAAAACAGATAAAAGGATATGTGTCTTCACCTTTGCTAAATGTGACTGCATTAAAATTGACATCAGATCAGGACCAACCATCACTCACTCAACCCAAATCAAAACATTGTTCTTCGTACATATCACCATCTCCAAAATGACTCCACAATATGGCAGACTCACATACATGCTGGCTGATGTTTGAATTTTAGATCGCGCTGCTCCAAGTCTAAATTTATTGACTTATTTAAGGGATTCATCCTGTTAAGTTGAAAAGCTGTAAATTGAGAGCGACATAGGTCAAGGACCTCCTAGACTGTCAATTCACACACCATAATCATCAAGTGTGACAAATATTCACATTTTCTGAAGTGTAGTTATTGTTAGAATTGTTACATTTCATGTGGTATATGGTCATGTATATGCTCACAACAGCTGCAATTTTACTGTATATATTCTACTTACAGTAATTAATGCACCCACTTAACTGAATTCATCAGTAGTTGCAAGTATCTACTGTACCTCATGTTTGTGGGAAGGCTTTAGCATCATGGGGAGTGTACCTCTGTCATACACAACCAAGACATGTCAGTATTTTAAGTAATGTTGTGGTTGTGGTGTGGCTGAACATCCATCAACACCTGAAGGAACATTTGCTCGTTTGCAACATGATTCATTTGATGACAGTCAATTCTCTTAATTCAATCGGCCTGTATGAAACCTCAAGCTGTACTTCTCTGGAATGGCTCTTAAATAAAACCAGCCACAGGAGCCAGATCAAACAACCCCGCACCGCACCCCATCCACCCATCCACTCGATTCCCAGAGGTCATGTGATCAAAGGAACGCTGCACTCCTCCAGTCTTCTCCCAGTGATGGTGGGAGCTCTGCACAGGTCTGGGAGCCTCTCGGGAGTCTGTAAGATGTTGTTGTGGTCACTGTTATAGGGTGATAGTATTATATATCATATACCAGCACAGCCATGTGGTGTCATTTGATGGTCCTCAACAATAATTAGAATCCCCTCCATAGCAGAAGGGAAAAAAGTTAAATTAAATTAGCTTGGTTATCTGCAGCAGAAACTTGTTTAATATCTATGTAAATCACACTCCACTCGCAGTTCTTTAATATAGCCTGGCTGCTGAAGATACAGTCTTCTCCAATTTACCATAAATAGTAAGTTGGAGTGAGGTTTCCTTTCTGGCGCCGCAAAATAATTGTCCCAAGCATCAAATGTACTGCGTTATTAGAGCCTTTTCTAAAAACGGGACTGGCTATGTTTTGTTGTTGAGTGATTTTGCTATAAATGTGTGATTCTGTGTTTGGGCTGTTTGCAGTTGCTCAGCAGCAATGGCAAAAGTTTATTGTACAATTTGAATAAACAAATAAGCCAAATGTTTGTGGTGGTGTTTGTGTTTGAGTGTTTTTTGCTATTTTCAAATTATTGAACTAAATGTCTGTTTGAGTTGCCAGAGTTTGTTTGAATTAGCATGTGAGTATTTCGTAGCTCGCTGCCAGACAGCGCAGGCTCCTGAGTAGATCCAGGTGAAATATCTCACAATGGTTGCATGTTTTTATGTTGACATACACAGGTTGGCTCAGTGACCTGAATGACCTTTTCACTGTCACTCTCCCTATCAGTACAGGATGAGTGGTTGCACCCCAGGAAAGTAAGAAAGCCCATGCTGACAAACAAAGGTGTGGTGAGCACTGAGGTCCAGACATCCCTAATTTCTGTTTGGGCAATTTGAGTTAAAACATTTGATCATCTAAAACAGCATGGAGCAAAGAAAGAAATGTCCTCCACACAAATCAGGGCAAAAACATTCGATTCAGCTCAGAAATGATGGAGTTCCTCTTGAACTTTTTATTATTACTCAAAAGATCACAGTCATAATGACTCCTCTCTGTGCAACTCTCAAAGGCAGAGCAAGCAGGTTGTGAGGAAGCTGAATTTCTCATCATCTTGTTCAGTCCAGTAAATGAACGAGTCACTGAGAGACGTGTGTGAGTTCCCTGATCTGAGTAAACAAAGCTCCTTACCCCAGCTGCAGCTAATAAAGTTTACTTGGCTGCCTCTCTGGGTCTGAAATGACATTTGACCTCTGAGCCTGAGTTACTTTATTGACAGCTCAGTTGGAGAACAGATTGGTTTTTGGTAGGGTACATCTAAAGATAGAGGCTGGTGCACCATCTCAATTCAATGGGAGGAATTTCAGAGGTAAAGGAATGTTTCATGCAAAAAAAAAAAGGGGAAATTCATGAAAACATAACCAAGAAACATAGAATGATGATAGTTTGTGAATTCATACTTTTTACGGGAGCCTATTGCTCGCAAGCCACATGTGGCTCTTTTAGTATTGTGCTGTGGCTCTCCGCGGCTTGGTAAAATAAAAAGATGAATATAGTCCTGCGTAAAGATGAAACTGAACCTGGCTTTGTACCACCCCTAGTTGCCGAGGCTACGTTTACAACATAGCAGGAGAGTTGCTGAAATGTTTCACTTGCTTTTGTTTCTGTGGAATGGGTTTCCAAATGTTGTTGTTGTTGGGTTTCTTTGGTGTGATAGGTTCCTGACCCATCCATTAGCATGTGTGTATGTTTGGCGAGCAGTCTACTTAGAATTTGAGGTTCCAGTGAGACACTGTAATCCTTCAGTCTCAGGGCTTCTCAGTCATCCAGGACATGACTCATTGTCGTTTGAAAACATTTCTCCCTTCATCAAAGACGGATCTCCAGTTCTGGCAGGCATGGCACAGAAACCTAGCTACTGGTGGTAGCTACTGTGTGATATACAGTGAAAACATGCGGTGTTGTTGCATGGATGCAGCTGCTGTTCAGAGTCAGACAGAAAAGCAGCTCAGTTGCAAATTGGCCAACCATCCCAGACAGAACAGTGTGTGTGCGTGTTGTCTAGAAGCACAGGATGGCTTCATTAGTGTCACAGTGAACCTTGAGCATTGGGACTCTTCACCTTATGCACTTAAATAACAATTGTCTCATTGGCCGGTGTGAGTCCCTGTGTAGGACAGGGATTTGTAACTCTGAGCTTTTTCATCCGCCTTCATATCGGCGCGAGTACTCATCCTGATTTCAGAGCCTGGTTGTGGGCACCCGGGCACAGCCTGATAATGACCCGGGCAGCAGTCACATATGATTGCAGCTCACACCAGCTCATCAGATAGTGAAAGGTTATCTGTCTCTGCGCCCAGTGCCAAGCGTGACATGTGATGGACTGTGGGAGACAATTTTCAGTTCTGTGGTCAAGTCAGTCAACCGTTTTCTATCAACACGCTAATCAATAGTGTCAGAGACATCTCCGACACCCTCCAAACACGAACACACACACACACAAGGGGGGGCTGGGGTGTAGGGACTGACACCCATAATTTTTTCGTGGCTGCAGCAGGACTAGATGAGGGCTCAGCCATTATCAGTCAGTCACGGAAACACGTGAAAGGTCACCTGCAAAACAAGCCACCAGCTCCTCAACAGCTGTCATGGCGACAAGGTGGCCTGGCTGCTCGAGTGCAGCAACGCTCCCCTGCACACAATAGCTTTCAGTTAGTGTGTTGGCGTGACGGGTCATGGATTGTGATCTGGCATTTGTGGCTTTCAAGCTTTGAGGTATGGCATTTGCGGATTACAGTGTGCTACACCAGAATGCTACGAGCTGTTCTGAATGTGGACCAGAACATCCACACCACAAACAAGGACCTGTACGGACAACTGCCGAGGCTCAGCAAGAAAGTAGCAGCTAGGAGGATGAGGCTGGCCGGCCACTGCCACAGACATCGAGAGCTCCCGGCCAGCAGGCTGGTCCTATGGGAACCAACGCACGGACATCGATCGCGAGGACGTCCCGCCCTAACATACGTGGACATCCTGAAGAAAGATGCTGGAGCTGGAAGCTCTTCGGAGCTGGCCAGATGTATGGAGAACCGGGAGGATTGGAGACTCCGATGGAAGCTCGTCTGAGGACGACTGAGAGAGATTGGCAAAGAAGTCCAACAACAAAACACCACTCACGTTCAGATCAGGGAGGCCATTCCTCCCATTCACACCCGTCCAGGCAATACTGTCGTTGCGCACGTGAGCGTTAAAGTCCCCCAGTAGAACGATGGAGTCCTCAGGTGGAGTACGATCAAGTACCCCCCCGAGATCCTCTAAGAAGGCTGGGTACTCTGCAGTGCTATTTGGCCCATATGCCGATACAACAGTGAGAGACCTGTCCCCGGCCCGAAGGGTTAGGGTTAGGGTTGGGGTTGCACAACCCTTTAGGGGACACAACCCTCTCGTTCACCGGGGAAAACTCCATCACGTGACGGCAGAGCTTAGGTGCTATTAACAAGCCCACTCCTGCTCGCCGCCTCTCCCCACGGGCAACTCCAGAGTGGAAAAGAGTCCAGCCTCTCTAGAAGTTGGAATCCAGAGCCCAGGCTGTGGATAGAGGTGAGCCCAACTATTTCTAGTCGGAAACGCTCCACCTCCTGCACCAATTCGGGCTCCTCCCCCCCCCAGTGTAGTGACATTCCATGTTCTGAAAGCCAGCTGATTTTTCTTTCTCACCGTTGTATTCCTTTGCACCGGAATTCAGCACCTTAGTTTTACTTCACAATTCAATTGCTGTAATGACAATGAAAGATTCCTGATTCTTTGGTCTGAGACAGGAGTTAAATTGGCAATCCTCCAGTCCCCACACAAAGTCCCTACCGATGGGCCACTGCTGAAGTAGGATGAGTGGTCATCGACATCTGACACAACTCCATTACACACAGAAAGAGAGCAATGGCAGACTTTATAAACCCCTAGTGTGGGAATTGCAGTTTGTCAAGTTGTGTGCCCATGAATGGTGACTACACATGCACACTTCAAGGAGATGTGCTACTACTTCAATTGGCCTGGTAACTATGGTGCTGCATAGGAAGCAAACAAAAGTAAGTTGGTAAGTACTGTAAGTAAGTGTGTTTTTTCAATGGTTCATAACTTGGGCATCTTTGTGCATGAAAGGATTACGTAAGCGTAAAACCAACGGACCTAAATTTTCTTCATTAGACTGTGGGAACGAAAGCCCCAAAATGCATGATTTCTTCGCCCTCTTTGGATATTTTTGTTTTTGTTGCAACTCCGCTGTTCAACTATACAGATCACTCTGGTATTTCTGTTCTTTCCAAATAGGGATGTTTGCAATCTCAAAATATAGGGAATGGTTTTTTTTTTCTTTTTTTCTGGGCAAGCAACAAAAGCTGCACAGCACACGTCTTTTAACATATGGCCACTATGGTTTGGGACATCCAGATGTCTCAAAATTTTCTCGGCTGGGATTGTGTTCAGCACTTTTTTACTCCTTCCTTTTGCTCTACATTTGTACTTTCTGGACAAAAATCACATTATTGTGGAGGGGAATTTTAGTTTATACTATTCGGTATATGAATGGTGCATGTTGTCACGTCATAACAAAACAGGGTTTACATGGCAAGCCCCCGTTCGGGGCTCAGCTTGGGCAGCAGTGGCTGATTCAAACCTCAGCGTAGACTAAATTTCAGAGGTCAAACTGGTGGGTGGAGAGGTTCCAATTATGCCCCTGAGTGCGGACAGAATGCCCTTGAGCAAGGCAGCTAACACTAATATGCACCAAGACAACTCACTGCTCATGGTCTGCTCTGTCTGGAATCTCTACTGCAGTATTTGACCATTCATGGTTACTGATTATATTTCGTCCACGTGTATTCATCAAGTGTATGTAACTGCATGTAAGCCATGACATCTCATGCCACCGCACATTCTCATTGCTGCTCACTGGGAAAAACATCCAGAGTAATAGCCATTGTATCTTGCATCAGACAAAGGGAGGGATGGTGGACTGGGAGTATTTTTCAACACAACAACAACAAGTCTGCTAATAAGTAGGGAAAGACAGCAAAAAGTTGAGATTCAACTTGGGGATAGGGCTGAGAAATGGAGAACACGCTTCAGAAGTTGTCTTTCTTTGTGATTCCAAAAACAAGTCAAGGCCGAAGTTCAGAATGGCAAGCAACAATGAGTGCCTGGGTGTTAATTAGAGAAAGCAGATTTCATGTTCCTGGACCAAGGCCGACACATGCTCAAGGCTCTGAGGTCAATGGGAGACAGAATACATACACGCACACATACAGCAGGGTTGGCACACACCAATAGAGCGCATACGCATACAAATGGCAACCAAAATCTGTCCCCTTTTCCTTAATTGTTCCTAGATGCAGTGAGGCCATGGGCAAAACCACAATCTCTCCAAGTAAATAATACAAAAACTGCTCGTTCAGAAATGAGTTTACCAAAGTTCAAAATGAAGCTGCAAAATGAGCCAGACATTGTAATAAACAAAACCAAGAACATGGTATTCTATTCTATTTTACTCTCCTCTATTCAGACAATACAGAAAAAATGAATTGTGACAGAAATTGCAATACGGAAAAGAGGATATCATATTCTATCATAATACATACTTAATTTAATTTTTATGATTTTGAGGGTTTTTTATTGTCTGACATGACGTTCAACCAAATTACATCAGTATTTAGGACCTACAGGGAATGTAAGTTTTAACTTTACGTTTTTGACTTAAACACAAACACACAAACACTTTACCACTGATACTAAAATGAAACAATTATGCATAATCAGAATGTGGTGGACTGGTTTTGACTTTCAGATCAAACCCATAAACATTCCGGAAAAAACACCTTCACCACTAAAGAAATGCTGATGGAATGATCAGCTGTCGGATCCTCAGCAGGCCCAGGGCCTTTCACTCCCTCTTTTGTCATTCAATGAAAGGAGGACATTATCAACATTTTGCTTCTTTTGTGTGTGCAAAAACAGCAATATTCCCCAATTGGTTGGTCTCGTGTTGATCAGTCCGCAATGAAAACAGTAGAATACAGTAGAATAGAGCTGAATAGACGGGATAAGATGTTACACTGGATTTTGCAAAATATAAGACAAGGACAAAATTATTGTTATGGTTATATTTATACTTGAACATGAACACTGTATTCAGGCATTGAAAATTATTATCATTGCACTTGAAAAAAGTCACTGAATATGGCCATTGAACAAATTGAACGGCAGGTTATTCATGTGTCTTCCTCTATAGGCTCAAAATCTTAAATCTGAGAAATCCCTACCTGTATGCCTAAAATCAGGGCTCTGCTCACTGTGATGAAAGATCATATTCAATGGTGCGAAAGGAGCCAAGAATCAATCCTGTATCTTTTAGTTTTCCAATCATTATTTGTGCATCTCTTAGCTATCGATGAACTGGATTCTTCCTAAGAAAAAGTCTCAATTGCTTGAATGACAAGCAAACGCAACCAAAAACAAAACAATTGAGCCCCATCACATCATTTTCTGGGTTTTAATACAGGACCACAGGCCTGCCCGTCGTGGAGTGAGATTGTGAGTGTGAATGTTCCGACAATCTGGCCCTGTGATGGACCAGAGACTTGTTCAAATGGAGTTTTCAGTCTAGAGGCAGCTCTTATTTTCAGCCACTCCTCCTTTTTTCCGCCAACTTGACATGTAAATTGGCAGTATGCGACATGCACTGGACTGAGGTCCATAGGAACTGCTGTTATCTTCAGCTCTCAGCCTTGAATACCTGTTTGCTTTTCTTAAAATAACAGATTCAATTGAACAACAAATAAAGAAAGTGCAGAAATGTGTCCAAAGTTTCTACAAAAATTTGAAGATCCGTTTCTGGACATTCAAACAAAACCTTACAAATGTCCTTGCATGTCAGACTTTTCATCCGAATCACAATTGTTGCACACATGGACTGATTTACCAGGGGCACACTTTTGATGGACCATCTCTTTGCCCATCATGCACTGCACCCATGATTTTCCTAGCCGGCTGTTTCCAAATGGCTCAGCACAGACCAGGCACAGGGACTCAACTCCCTCCAGTGAAGAGTCATCTGAAGTTGTTCTTTTTGTACATGTCCTATGTTTTTTTCCCTGCGCTTATTTGGAGTTTTGGATTTGGTTGCCGTCCATTTATCATTTATTGATTTTTTTTTAGCAGTTTTTCTGTTTTGTGAGATGTGACACCCCAAGTTGACAAAAAGACATCTTGGTCTCCCATACCTACCCACCTACCTACCTACCTACCTACCTACCTGCCTCAGACAGAAAAATTGCAAAACAGTCCACCCCACGTTCGCAGCCAAATAGGGATAACACAGTGTGTGTGACATGAGTTTCCACTCATGACAATTTAGTTTTGGTCCACCAACAAACATGTCCAAGCATGGTGTAGCAAGGCTATTCCTCAAAAGCCTTTTCATCCAAATGAATGCAAAAAACAATTTCGAAAAGAACAACTGGAAGCGGATTGATTCGTCCTCAACAATTATTTTGTATTTTCCACTAAAAACATCCTCAACCATTACTTTGGGGTTTGGCTGAACTTCGCTGTAACATTGAAACTTGGGAACTTTTCTGGATGCAAGTGCCAATCCTGTGAGCCTTTCTTGGCTCATATAACTTTTAATCCACTTAAAAGTTGAAAAGCTCCTCTCACCTGAAGACACGGACACAGGAAGCGTCAGGAGTAGACGCAAGGCAATGCTTAAATTACTGTGCATATCCAGCAGCTTCCCACTGTAAATGTGACGAAGCATGTCAAATGGACAGGTGGCTACGTAGTCTTGAAAAGTGTTCGGAGATGAATTGGTCTCAAGTGCCAAGTTATCAATTCAGTTCAATTCAATTCAATTTCATTTGTATAGCTGTTGGGGTTAAACATCCCTGATTTGGAGGAATCAGACCGCAGACAAAGTATTACCTTTTGATGCTTGCAAGGGAAGAGCAGTTGAGGAGCACGAAAGGTCTCTGTCCAACTGTCTTCCACTTGCTTGCCTCTGCTTAGCTCTTTTATTTGAAAGTGGGGACATTGTTCTCACAGCTGTTTGCAATTAACTCATTAGCTTCCTGCAGTTAATTTCATTAGAAGACGTAAATGCTTGGCTGGCTGGGGCAAATACACAATCGACTGTCATGAATATTCAAAAGGAAAGAAGGAAGCATTTTTCACAGATCACAGCACGGACACTATCTTTGAGTTCAAAGAGTAGTATAGGTAAGTTGTTTGAATAGTTGATGGTGTAGTAATTGAAAACGTGTGAAAGGAAATCCCATTCCAACATCTCCAACAATAGCAACAAATCATAACAGAAGTTATCTCAAGATATACAGTACACCGTACAGTAAAGTAATAGTGATAAAGTTACAATTGAATCAAGCATATCTAAACTGTAGATATCTGTAAATATAAAATTGGCATGTGGATCAGGAGCAAGGCCCAACCACTTTGGCGATTTGTCATCACAAGGCGTGTCAGTCATGCTGGTCATGCTCCAGCTGCAATCTGTGGATTGACAAAACATGAGACACACAGACTCCGAAAGAAAGAAGCTGAGCTAGTAGCATGCATGAATCAGGCATGGATGTGTACAGGTGAGAGAGAGGGGAAGAGGGGAGAGAGGAGATGACAGAGGCACTGTGCACCATGAAAGATCCCTCAGCCCTCTAAATCTATAGCAGCATAACTAGGTTTGACTGTAAGCTTTCTTGATGAGGAAAGTTTTAAGCCTATTCTTAAAAGTAGTGAGGTTGTCTGTTCCTTGGATTGAAACTGGAAGGTGGTTCCATTGGACAGGAGCCTGACAGTTAATGGCTCTGCCGCCCACTTTACTTGTGCTAATTCTAAGGATCTCAAATAGCCCTGCGGTCTGGGATCGCAGGGTTCTGATTGGATGATAAGGCACCATCAGTTCTTTAAGATATAATGGTGCCTGATCATTTAGAGCCTTGTAGGTGAGGAGAGGGATTTTGAATTCTATTCGTCATTTTATAGGCAGCCATTGCAGAGAAGCTAACACAGGAGAAATTCTGTCGCTTTTCTTAGTTCCCATCAATATGCATGCAGCAGCATTCTGAACCAGCTGGAGAGGCCAAAGCCTGATTATAGAGAATTACAGTGATCCAGCCTGGAAGTAACAAAAGCATCAGTTGAATCAGTTTTTCAGTATCTTTTAACAACAGCATATGCCTAACCTTAGCGATGTTACAAATGTGGGGGAAGGCGGTTCTTGATATTCGTCATATGTCAGAGTTGAATAACATTTCTTGATCAAAGATAACACGTAGATTTTTTACAGTAGTGCCAGAGACCAAGAGTAGCTATATCATTATACAGTGTTTTTCTACGGTGGTCAGAACCAACAATCAAAACCTCAGTTTTATCTGGGTTTAGTAACAGAAAATTACAAGTCATCCACATTTTCTGTCCCTAAGGCAGGCCAGGGGTTAAGCTAGTCGGTTGGTTTCGTCAGGCTTCATTGATAGATACAGTTTTGTATCGTCTGCAGAACAATGAAAATGGATACAGTGTTTCCTGATAATACTGCCCAGAGGAAGCATATACAAAGTGAATAGAATTGGTCCAAGCACAGAGCCCTTTGGAAGTCCATGCAGAACCTTAGTGCGCATAGAGGATACATCGTTAACATAAAGACAAAATGAAATTTATGTGACAGATATGACATAAAACAACTTAAAGCAATTCCTTTGTCACCGATTACATCCTTTGGCCTCTGTAGAAGAATCTGATGGTCAGTTGTGTCAAATGCAGCACTGAGATCCAGGAGCATAAGCACAGCAAGAAGACCTTTATCTGAAGCAATCAGGAGTTCATTTGTGACCTTCACCAGTGCTGTCTCAGTGCTGTGATGCACTCTGTAACCTGACTGAAATTCATCAAATAAACTTTTGCTCTGCAGGTAGTCACACAACTGATTGGCGACAACTTTCTCCAGGATCTTTGAGAGAAATGAAAGGTTAGAAATAGGCCTGTGATTAGCTAAAATCACAGAATTTTAGAGTTGTTAGAGTTGTTCTTTTTTTTTTTAAGAAGAGGCTTAATTACCACAACTTTAAAAGACTGTGGTACATAGCCGGTTAATAAAGACGTATTAATAGTGTTTAGTACAAAAGTTCCTATTTATGGGAAAGACTTCTTTGAGCAGACCAGTTGGAATAGCATCTAACATACAGGTTGATGGCTTAGCTGAGGAAGTCATCTTGGTTAGTATAGGATGGTCAATAGGGTAGAAGCAGTCTAGGAACAGACCCAGTTGTAAGGGCTCTGGACCTGATATATCCCACGTGCCTATGTTTGAGGGAGCGCAGTCATCAACTTTGCTTCTTATTGCTACAATTTCATCATTGAAAAAGCTCATGATGTCATTCCTGCTAAAATCTACAGGAATTCATGGGTCTGCTAAGGTGCTGAAAAGGAACCACGGGTAATTTTTATTTTCCTCGATTAATGAGGAGTAATATGTGGCTCTAGCATTACAGAGAGCCTTTGTTTAGGTTTTCAGGCTGTCTTGCCAGGCTAAGCAGGATTCATCTAACTAAGTTGAGTGCCAGATCCTCTCAAGCACTGGGTCTTCAGCTCTGTGAGTTATACCATGGAACCTGTCTCTTTAGTTGTATCTTTTTCTTTTTTAGAGGAGCAATGGCATCAAGCGTCATTCGCAGAGAGCTCAAGTACTTTCAGCTAGCAGATCTATACTAGATGGACTGAGACTTGCAAAGGACTCTATCGTTGGAGTTAGACAAAGCACTGATGGAATCGCCTCCTCAAATCTAGCAACAACATTGTCCGATATACATCTAGTGATAACAGTTTTTTTCCAGTGGTGTGTAATCCTGAAGATAGAATTCAAAGGTTATTAAGAAGTGGTCTGACAGAGCTGGATTCTGAGGGAGAACCATCAAGTGCTCGAAAGCAACACTCTAAGTTAGGACAAGGTCGAGAGTGTGATTAAGACAATGAGTGGGAATATTTACCATCTGAGAGAAGTCAGTAGAGTCCAGCCGTGAAAGGAAGGCAGTACTAAAGCTATCATTCCGGTTTTATACCGTTATTATAATGTATATATTGTGTGTTTATATTTTGTGTATATAGGAACTCTTTCTTCTTTCCTCTTCTTCTTCTGTTTGAAATATTTACACCGGAATGCAGGCACCTTAGTTTCGTCACACAATTCATTGCTGTAATGACAATAAATGATTCTTAATTCCTGATTCTAAACATCCACATGAATATTGAAATCACCTTCCATAATCACCTTATCACTCTGGAGAACTAAATACAACAGAAACTCCAAAAATTCACCAAGAAACTCAGAATGCGGACCAGGAGGCCAATACACTGTAACAAATAAGATGGGTTGTGGTGCTTCCAGTGAGGGTGTGACAAGATAGGAACAAGGCTTTCGAAGGAGTTGCAATGAGCTTTAGGATCAGGTTTGATTATAAGGCTAGAGATGAAAATGGATGCAACCCCACCTCCTTGGCCAGTGTCTCAAAGAATGTTAGCGTTGATGTGACAAGGAGGAATGGCTTCATTTAGGCTGACGTACTCATCAGGGCGTAGCAGTAGGTCTCAGTTAGACACGACACATCCACATGACAATCAGATATTAAAACATTAACTAATATGGCTTTAGAATACAGGGATCAAATGTTCAATAACCCACATTTAATTTTCGTATCTTGATACACAGAGGCTGTAGTGTTGGAAGGTGCAGTTAGATTCTCATGTAGATGCACAGTAAGGCATGTGGGACTGCACCTCTGCCTTGTGCTCGCAAGTCTTAATTGTCGCAAATTAGTAAATTCAGCCATATTTCTAGAAATGAGGGCTGTACCGTCCAAAGCAGTTTGCAGTTAAAAGCTGACTTGTGGCTGTTCATGTCATCAGTGGTCACGTCCGGTAGGGGTCCAGAGAAAATAACTCTCTTCGACATTGTTTTTGCATAGGCACACACAGACTCCACATTGATTTCCGTGACCTCCGACTGGCGTAGCCATGTGACATTACCGCCGTTGTGAATCATAATTTGATCATATCTACGATTACCCCTGGCCAGCAGTTGCAAATACGATTCAATGTTGTCCGCTCTGGTCCCGGGAATACATTTGACTACGGTCCCTTCACATTTCTTACAATGGAGCTGCCGCTTGTTTCTCAACGGATGTGTTGCAGAGTGGGGAAATCTATTGGAAACGTGGACAGGCTGGCAGACAGGCTGGTTAGCCACGGGCTTTGGTTTGGAGCTGTACTGCCTTCGGACAGCCACCCAAGTAGCCTGAGTTCCCGGCTTCTTGGAGGCTGACGGGGGGCCGACAGAGGCTATGCTAAGATGACCAGCTACAACCGGGGGCTGGCTTGCTATTGTAACTAGTGACTGACTCTCCATGGTGCAGAGCTGAGTCTCTAGAATACTTAGCCTCGCCTCCAACTCTTCAAATCAACTACATTTATTGCACGCATCATTGTTGCTAAATGAGGCAGAGGAGTGACTCAACACATGGCACACTGAGCAGGAGAGGGCAAGAAGGATCGCTATTGAGAGACTGACAACTAAGTTTTAGCGGTACCACAGACGGTAACAGTCTACAACATGAAATGGACACTTGTAATGAACAGTATGACAAAATTAATCAGGGTTTAACAGATCAGCAAGTCATCAAGACAGCAGAGCAGAGAAAGGAAGTTTTATCATTCTCATTAAACTGGCAGTACAACTGCACAATTCTTGAGGGAGATGCTTATGCTCATACAGATCAATAGGAGAGGAGAAGGCGGTAAACTTTCTGTCATCCTCATGCAGTAGAACATAATAAAATCCAGAGGTGAAATCCACAGTGCTGCACAACGCATTACCCCCCAAGGCTGCAAGGCAGTCAGCCTGGTGTGAAAGTGGGTAAGCATCCTTGACTGTGCAGGCATTAAGCCAACGGTATTCAGTGCAAATACTCAGGTCACCATTTTTCTTCCACACAGGTACCAGTGGAGAAGCAAACTCGCTCTTCGATTGTCTGATGATCCCGCTCTCCTCTATCTCAGTCAGTGCAACACAGAGCTTCAGGAAGTGGGCAGTTGGGACCTCTCTGTAGGGCAACCTGAGTGGCTTCTTGTCCACCATATGACTCCATTGTAGAGCCTGTCCTTGGAGAAGATGACAGTGAGTCTTCAGTGAGTCTTCAGACAAGTCACAGGAGTCAAGATTCAGGTCACCTGGGCCACGTTTCCACAGGGACTCAGCAATGTCAGGAGGTGGAGATGACTGCCCAGAGCTGACATACTGTGAGAATGTACGGGTGCACTTGCTGCCATGTCTGTATCTTCCAGCGCTGTACACGGAGATACATCCGCTAAATTGGCATTTTTCCTTAGAGTGGTGATGTAGTCAATTAAATGAAAAATCTCCATCGCAACTGTAGTATGTGGCAAACCTATGAAAACAAAATGTATCACATGGAAATGGAAATGCAAATGTGAGGGAAGACCTCAGTCAAGAGGGGAAAGTGTAAAGTGGCTGGGAAAAAAACCAAATCAATTAAATAACTCTAACTTGTGGAAAAAAGTCCCGCATTCCAGCAGTGGTATGGAAAGGGATAATGGTGGGTTATACATCCCCCCTAACAGTCGCATGGGAGGGGTTTAAGAAAGGTCCACTCCCTCGATGCAAAGAGGGAAGAAATTCTTATAGAAGCCAGGGCACCACAAATTAGAGCTGGGGTTTTTCACACAAAAATTCCTCCAGTGCCCTCTGTTCTCTTACCTTCAATTATCCTCACTTCTCTGTGTTTCCCCTCTGTTTTCTTCTTTTCCACAAAATTTTAGTTTGTTGCCCACAAAGTACTATTCCTACAGGACGCCTGCACTATGTACAGTTTGTGTTGGTCTCTTGTGCTGTGTTCTTGTAGCGTTCACCAAGTACTATACTTACGGGATGTCTGTACTCTGTACAGTTTGTGTTTGTCTTGTGTGCTGTGTGCCTGTTGCATCCAAAGTATTGAACACTGTTTTTACCACTATATACAGTCAACCCTCGATTGTGCGGACTTCACATGTCCGGACTTTCAATTGTCCGGACAACGTCCGCCTTCCGGACTAGGCAGCCACGCTTGCGCCTAGGAGTATGTGTGCGAGACAATATAGGCAGTTTACTGTACAGTACTCAATTTTCAATGTCCGGTAGTCAGTTTTCAATGTCCGGACTTTTCATTGTCCGGACTAGGTCCAGTCTGTATTTGTCCAGAGAAACGAGGGTCGACTGTACTCTTATTTTACCCTATTATGGTCATTTGATCTATTACACTGTATTCTAGCCCCTTTGTCTAGTAGGCCCTGTTTTGTGAAATAAAAGACATTTTCAAAGGTCTCACAAGACAACTTTTATGCTCTTCTCACATTGGAATACGCTTCCTTCACATATGCAGGATCCTTACCCTGGAACTGTCAATCCCTGACTCTTCACACCCTCTCTTTCTACTACCTCTCCTTAACAAACCAAGTCATCTGCACAATTACCAGATTTACACAGTCAATTCCACATCGGCTCTTTGGCTTCACACATGGCAGTTCCCTGTGAATTGGTCTGAGAAACTGTGATCGCCAAGGACTTCAACGGGAAGAGACAAGGACTAGGTTCCATTATCCCTTCCACTAGCTAAGTACTCCGAGCGGTTAGTGACAAAAACTCCTTAACCAAGAAGAGGCTAACGTTGACGCCTGGAGCAAAACTTGCATTGCACTGTTTTTATGATTTACAGTTAAATCAAGTTAAATCAAACGTATCTCAGTGTTGTCCACCTTCAACTAATGCAATAGAATTAGAGAGCAGACTTAAGGGCTTTTACAAATACACAGCTTTGTGGAGTGACCTTCCATTGAGGGAGGAATATTTCACGCTGCTAATTGTATAAGGATAAGAGATCATGGCATAATTAGTGAGGTGTGAAGGGGTGAAGACCTATCTGGCACGTCTCACAATACTGTAGTTCTACACCATTAAGCGAGGTGTTGATTATGACATGGGTAAGGCTGTCAGAATGTTGCGGGGCATAGAGTGCGACTTTGTGGGCTCAATCACCACCATGCAGCCAAATAGACCACATGATGCAGCAGGTAGCTTTCCAGAGAGTAGAGTGACAGCCCTGTGCCGTTTCACTGTTCCAACAGCAGTAGGAGCCTCTTCACCTACCTACCGATAAACACCAGCAAGCATGGCCATTTAACGTTCACGGTTCTCTTGGTCATCAGAGCAAACAGGCCCAGTCATCATTCCCCAGTACTTCTCAGACTCCTTGAGCCTCCCTAACAGATATTTGATCACGTTAGTACCTATGATTATGTGATTAGTCTGCCCGAGCACAATCAAACCTGGTACGATCACTTTATGGGCACTGGCCCTGGGCCCTGGGCCCAGTGCTCTGGGGTGCTCCGGGAGTACGGAGTTCATGGCCCCTTATTACGGGCTGTGCGGCCACTATCCGACCGGAGCAGGAGTTTGGTCCGCATTGCAGGCGGTAAGTCAAACGTATTCTCAGTGCACGTTGGCCTGCGCCAGGGTCCTGTTCATCATTTACTGTATATGGACAGGATTTCTAGGCACAGTTAGGGTCTGGAGAGGGTCCAGTTTGGGGACCACAGGATCTCATTGCTGCTTTTTGTAAACGATGTTGTCCTATTGGCACCCGCAGACCAGGACCTCCAGCGTGTGCTGGGGCGGTTTGCAGCCGAGTGCGAGATGGCGGGTATGAAAATCAGCACCTCTAAATCTGAGGCCATGGTGCTTGACCGGAAAAGGGTGGTTAGCACCCTCTGGATCGGAGACGAGATCCTGCCTTAAGTGGAGGATTTTAAGTATCTCGGGGTCCTGTTCACTTGTGAGGGTAGAATAGAACGGGAGATCGACCGACGGATATGTGCAGCAGCAATAGTTATGTCGTCGATGTACTGTTCCGTCATGGTAAAGAAGGAGCAGAGCTGGAAGGCAAAGTTCTCGATTTACCGTTCCATTTACGTTCCTACCCTAACCCATCGTTTCCCAACCTATTTTCTGCCACGGCACACTTTTACCTTGTAAAAAGTTCCACCGCACAACCGCAAGTTGTCGACGGAGGGGAGTAGGTGCGCGTGACAATATTTTCGCCCAGCCGTGAGTTGTCGTCGCGGGGGGTGGGGGGTTGTATTGCGAGCAACAATATTTTCGCTCGGCCGCGGGTTATCGACAGGGGAGGGTGGGGCGGCATGTGACTACTTTCTACGTGGAAACTCGAGTTTGGGGGGAGTTCGGGGAGGCCATGGAGAGGGACTCAGTCAGCCTTTAGGAGGTTCTGGAAAACGGTCCGGCGCCTCAGGAAGGGAAAGCAGTGCCCTACCAATACTGTTTACAATGGAGGCGGGGAGCTGCTGACCTCAATTTAGGATGTGGGCGGGCAGTGGCGGGAATTTTTCGAGCATCTCCACAATCAGAGGAAGCAGAGGCTGGGGACGAAGAGGTGGATTCGTTCATCACCTAAGCTGAAGTCACCGAGGTGGTTAAAAAACTCCAAGCACGTCGGGAACAGAGCCCCTGGACTGGCAGACCGGGATAGTGGTCCCTCTTTTTAAGGTAGGTAGGTAGGTAAGTAGATACTTTATTGATCCCGAGGGAAATTCAAGCATCCAGTAGCTTACAGACAGAGACAGCCCGTCACCAGAACACCAGGATCAAATCAAATCAAATCAGTTAAATCAAATCAAATCAGACCAGTCGGAGTGGTCGGCCTTGCTTCGCCAGCACTGGGACGCGTTGAACAGTCATATGGCCTGGGGCACAAAGGACTTCCTCAGCCTGTCTGTAGAGCAGGGCTGGGACAGCAGTCTGCCACTGAACGAGTTCCTCTGCTGGATGAGTGTGTTGTGCGGAGGGTGGTGGGCATTCTCCATGATTGCCAGTCGTTTGTCGAGTGACCTCTTTTCAGGCACTGACAACACGGGCTCCAGCTCCATGCCCACCACAGAGCCCACTCTCCTGACCAGCTTGTCCAGACAAAGTCTATTCTAGGGTACCGGAGAGGAGAATCCGGCCGATGGTCCAACCTCAGATCCAAGAGGAACATTGCGGGTTTTGTCCTGGCCATGGAACACTGGACCAGCTCTACACTCTCCCCAGGGTGCTTGAGGGATCATGGGAGTTTGTGCTTTGTGGACTTGGAGAGGGCATTCAACTGGGGAGCTTGTAATGCTCCGTGGGGGGTGCTACGGGAGTATGGACTCCATGGCCCCCTACTAAGGGCAATGTGGTCTCTGCAGGTCTCTGTTGCTCGCGACAATATTTTCGCTCAGCCGCGAGTTATCGACAGGGGAGGGCGGGGCGGCACGTAACTACTTTCTGCGCGGAACACCTAACGACTTTTCGGAACACCGGTTGAAAAACCCTGCCCTAACCTATGGTCATGAACTTTGGGTCATGACTGAAAGGACAAGATCTCCGGTACAGGCGGCCGAAATGAGTTTCCTCCGCAGGGTGGCGGGACACATTCTACGAGATAGGGTGAGGAGTTCTGTCATCCGGGAGGAGCTCAAAGTAGAGCAGCTCCTCCTCCACATCGAGAGGATCCAGCTGAGGTGGCTCTGGCATCTACACTGGATGCCTCCCAGACACCTTCCTAGGGAGGTAGTCCGGGCATGTCCAACTGGGAAGAGGCCGCGAGGAAGACCCAGGACGTGCTGGAGGGACTATGTCTCCCAGTTTGCCTGGGAACGCCTCGGGGCCCTCCCAGAGGAGCTAGAGGAGGTGTCTGGGGAGAGGGAAGTCTGGGCTTCCCTTCTAAGACTGCTGCCCCTGCAACCCGGCCCCGGATAAGCGGCAGAAAATGGATGGATGGATGGACAATCACCTTATGTTCATATTCCTCAAGCTCCAAGTAACACTGGCTCTTTTTCACGCCTCCACATCCATTCATCCATCCATTCCATCCATTTCCCAGGGCTTATCTGGGTCCAGGTTGCTGGGTACAGCAGTCTCACGAGGGGAGCCCAGACTTCACCCTCCCCAGACACCTCTTTTAGCTCCTCTGTGAGGATCCCAAGGGGTCTCCTCCCACTGGGCTGTGCCCGAAACACCTCCCTGGCGAGGCGTCCAGGGGGCATGTGGATAAGATGCCCGAGCCACCACAACTGGGAGACATAGTCCCTCCAGCCTGTCCTGGGTCTTCCTCACGGCCTCTTCCCAGTTGGACATGCCCAGAACACCTCCCTTGGAAGGCGTCCAAGAGGCATCCGGTGTAGATGCCCGAACCACCTCAGCTGGCTCCTCTCTATGCAGAGGAGCAGCAGCTCTATTTTGAGCTCCTGCCAGGTGACAGAACTCCTCACCCGATCTCCTAGGGTGCATCCTGCCACCCTGCATAGGAAACTCATTTTGGCTGCTTGTAATTGAGATCTTGTCCTTTTGGTAATGACCCCAAAGTCCATGACCATAGGTGAGGGTAGAACAACCAGTAAATAGAGAGCTTTGCCTTCCGGCTCAGCTCCCTCTTCACCACAACGGACTGGTACACTGACCACATCACTGCCGCTGCTGCACCGATCAATTGGTGCATCTCCCGCTCCATTCTACCCTCACTCGTGAACAAGACCCTGAGATACTTAAACTCCTCCACTTGAGACAGGTTCTCGTCTTTGACCCGGAGGGTGCAAACAACCTTTTTCCAGTCAAGAACCACAACCTCAGATTTGCTGATTCTCATCCTGGTCATCTCACACTTCGCTGCAAACCACCCCAGCACATGCTGGAGGTCCTGGTCTGAGGGCACCAGCAGGACGACATCATCTGCAAAAAACAGCGATGAGATCTTGTGAGTCCCAAACCACACCCTGTCCGGCCCCTTCATGTAAAAAGGAAATCCTGTCCATATAGATAATGAACAGGACCGATGACAAAGGGCAGCCACGCCGGAGGCAAACATGCACTACAAACAGGTCTGACTTACTGCCAGGAAAGCAAATCAAGCTCCAGCTTTGTTTGTGCAGAGACCACACTGCCCTTAGTAGGGGGCCATGGAGTCCATACTCCCGGAGAGCACCCCCCACAGAGTATTACAAGGGACCCAGTCGAATGGCTTCTCCAAGTCCACAAAGTACAAACTCCAATGATCCCTCAAGTACCCTGGGGAGAGTGTAGAGCTGGTCTAGTGTTCCATGGCCAGGACAAAACCCGCAATGTTCCTCTTGGATCTGAGGTTGGACCATCGGCCGGATTCTCCTCTCCGGTACCCTAGAATAGACTTTCCCTGGGAGGCTGAGGAGTGTGATCCCTCTGTAGTTGGAACACACCCTCTGGTCCCCCTTCTTAAACACAGGGACCACCATCCCGGTCTGCCGGTCCAGGGGCTCTGTTCTCGACGATCTTGGAGTTTTTTAACCACCTCGTTGACTTCAGCTTGGGTGATAAACGAATCCACCTCTTCGCCCCCAGCCTCTGCTTCCTCTGAGGAAGACATGCCAGTGGGATTGTGGAGATCCTCAAAATATTCCCGCCACCGCCCACATCCTAAATTGAGGTCAGCAGCTCCCCACCTCCACTGTAAACAGTATTGGTAGGGCACCGCTTTCCCTTCCTGAGGCGCCGGACTGTTTGCCAGAACCTCCTAAAGGCTGACAGTCTTGATAGTCCCTCTCCATGGCCTCCCCGAACTCCCCCCAAACTTGTGTTTTTGCCTCCGCAACAGCCCATGCTGCCACATGCTTGGCCAGCCAGTACCCGTCAGCTGCCTCAGGAGACCCACAGGCCAGGTGAGCCTTGTAGGCCTCCATTGTCAAGTTATTTTAGGGGTTTTTGTGCTTCTCCACTTGAAAAGAGATTGGGTCTTCTACCCGGAGCTGGACTCCACTCAATGAAACCAAACAGTTGTCCTTTTTTTTTCTTTAAATTTAATTTAAAAGTGCAAAACAAAGGTAAGGCTCATAAGGTGAAAAACCTAATAACCACACAAAGAAAATATTTTAAATTTTTCATCTGTTTCAATGCAAATGAAACTCACACAGAAAAATAATAAGCAAACCTATACCTAATGAAACCCCAACGTGTTATTTACATTTTGTGCAAGTATAAGTACGGGTTTTTTTTAGGGATTATCAGAAATAATGAATTGCATAATTTTAATCATTCCAACATTCCAACATTTATTACACAACCATAAATGACACCCAACATTTACTGTAGTGTTTCACTATCTACTCAAAAATTAACACAAATGCTTAAGAATCACCAAACAATCATACGTTGGCAATTAAATGGTTAATTATCCGGCTTCTAGCGTTGCCAGGCAACGCTGGCTGCTAACTTGCGGTAGCACACACAGTTCGTCTCCGTTAATTTAACAACATTTAGATGCGTGTGGTATTTTTTTCCGTCTTACCGGCTGCCTCTCTGCTGATGGTAGATGTTCCCGCTGCACAAGCCCTTCTATGCTGTGATCGTTAACTTTTATAAAGGGATTATGTTCTTTTTTTGTTTCATGCTGGCTGCTCCGACGCCGTACTCTGTGCCCGTCTTTGGAAAAACGGCCGCGGAGCGCGCCTGCAATTTATTTGTTCCGGACCCTTAATTGTTCCAGTGTGGATGTACTTGCAAAGTTTGACTTCACACCTCCCACTCGATCTTCATGTGAAGACACTATGAGGATCGCCAGCTTCAGAAGGCAAACTTGATCAATTTAAGATTCACTACTAGATTGACTCTCCTGTTCTTCCAAAGGTAGCAGGACAACGAGCCGTCTGACATCCCTATGCAGGATGGTGCCTTGGATTTTCTCTTTTTTGATGGGATGACTTGATCTCTGTTTCTGCCCTTTTGTCACAGGTACACAGTAGCTTGGAAAGACCCTGATGTTTACGTCCCTCACGATGCCTTTGTTGTCGGGATTTGTACTGACAACTCTGCCAAGCCTGAATTGTCCTCTCAATGCATTTTGGTCACTTAACCAGGCAATGTCTCCAACAGCAACATTCCTATGTGCAGTGTGCCACTTACTCCTCACGAATAAGTTGGGACCAGCGAGCTGACTCCAGCTTCTCCAGAACTTGGTGACCTCTGTCTGCATTGCTCTGAGCCTCTTATAAGGGTAGCTGGAAAAGTCAAAGGTCTTGGAATCCCCGTTTGGGGATGCTCGACCCAATAAAAGTGTATTTGGAGTGACATATTGGATGTAGTCCTCTCGACTCTGCACTCTAGCATCGATTGGCCGCTCATTTGCAAGGTTAGCTGCAATGTAAAGGGTTGTCTGGAACTCACTGTAGCTGAGAGAAGAGTCCTTCCCCAGACCCTGGAGTGCTCTCTTCACCACCTGCACAGCAGCCTCTGCAGCACCATTCCTGTGTGGAGAATCTGCAGGATGGATTTTCCACGTCCACTCTGTCCACGTCCACACCTCTCCAGGTGTGCTTTGTCTAGGCTGTCCAAAAACCTGTACAGTTCCTTCAGGACTGGTTTTGCTCTGATAAAATTTGTGCCGGGGTCAAATTGTTATTTAACTTAAATCAATATCAGTTTGTCTAAGTGCAACAAAAATTTTGCCCCTCAGTTGTAGGCTTGAACACATGAAGGACTTCGTATGGACATTACAGTCTGCTTTATAGTCAGAATCATCTGCACTTTTGGGAATATCAGAGATGCAGTCGAAGAGCCAGTGTTAACTAAACCATTGCTTATGTTTAAGTTGTAAAATTTCACTCCTTCCACAACGAGCTGTGTCTCAAAAGCAACCGCATTTCAAGAGTATTTCATTAGTTTCATCCAGTCGTCTTTCTACATAGCGGGCTGCTTTGAATTCAACGGCAACGGCGACACCAGACGACGTCGGGTGACACAGTACCTACAAGTTTCCGGGGGGACAACGGAACCTTCCGATTTCACACACTTGTTCAAGTTCGGAAGTAAGGTTACAGTGCACACGGTGTCAGGGATCGCGTCCTTGGGTTTTCTTCTTTTGGTTTTTACATTGTTTCGCTTCTTCTACTTTTGACGTAAGAACATTTAAATACTTGTGCTGTATTCGTGGAAATATTGTTGAGCCATGGCGAGCCAGAGGGCATGGCTATTTCTCCAGCGGAGTAAGTAATATGATATGGCTGTAACATTATCACATGTGCTATCCACACCATACTGTCTAATCGACATACCTTAAATAATTTTGATCCTCCTTTATCCTTCACCAAAAAATATTCCGTATTTGCTTTTTATTTATGGTTAATTAATGGCAGATGTTTTGAGCGCAATTTGAAAGCATAAAGAATGCTGTAGAGGTTGAGCATTTTATTTAGCAACAATGTTGACGCAATGTTGGATAAAACAGACTAGACAAGAAAGTTGTAAATGTGGAGAGTTCCTCGACAGGGGACCAAGGAAAATCCGTAGAGCATTCATTCTCTCTATTTTCAATTGCCAATGAAAAATGAAAAAAAATAATAAGGTGACTGATTATTTTGTTGTTTCTCAACCGGATGCATAAATTCATCATAAGCCTGGTTTTTCAAAGTCCAACTTTAGGCTCGGATCCAAAATACGAAATAGGAAAACGGGAATCAGGAATGAATTTGATTTTAGTATTTATTTGGTCCGGTTTATGTGACCCGGAAGATTGGTAATGAGCGGTAGCTCGTTAGCATCCATGCCTGCTAGCCACCACGATCGATCACAGGGGCCAAAATGCAGGGCAGATGAGTTTGACATCGACACACAAAAATTCACCGGACTGTTACATGCACTTGCTGTACTGGGAAACATACCGTGCAAGCAAAACTGGACAATACGTAGTATTGCATATGCATTTTTGACGTAAAACAAATTGTGCATCTTCATAGTGTTATTTGGGCAATATTGTCATCGAGGTTGTAAGTGCAGCAGTTTGATTTGCATTGCCGGCAGTAAGTCAGACCTGTTCCCAGTACATGATGGCCTCCGGCAGGGCTGCCCTTTGTCGACAGTCCTGTTCATTATTTTTATAATGATAATTTTTAGGACCTCCAGCATGTGCTGGGGCGTTTGCAGCTGAATGTGAGATGGCTGGGATGAGAATCAGCATCTCTTAATCTAACCTCATGGTTTTCGACCCGAAAAAGGTGGTTTGCACTCTCCGGGTCAGAGACGAGATCTTGCCTCAAGTGGAGGACCTCTGGGGCATCCCTGGGTCTTTTTCACAACTGAGAATGGAGTGGGAGATTGACAGATCAGTGCAGCAGCGGCAGTGATGCGATCGATGTACATGGTTTAGTAAACTGTGCTCTCAGTTTTGGCAATCCGTGTGCACGGTTTATTAAAGTGTGTTCTCTGATTCACGGATTTCTCAGTTCGGAGTTTGGATGCCTTTGTTTGGCCCACACTTGTTAAGTAAGTTCAGTGGATCCACTGTCATTTATAAACTTAATGTCCAAACTCTGAACTGAGCCATCCCCGAATCAAAGAACAGACTTTATTAAACCGTACGCACGGATTGCAAAAAACTGAAAGGACAGTTTGCTAAACCGTGTACACGTATTTCCAGAGGATTTATTTATTTATTTATTATTGATTGATTGATTGATTGATTGATTGAGTGAGTGAGTGAGTGAGTGAGTGAGTGAGTGAGTGAGTGAGTGAGTGAGTGAGTGATTACCTAGTGGCACTTGCCGGGCTCCGTACTGAAGTGCTGTTCAGTATGTTTGCTACCTGAAAAAAAACAATAATGTCAATGACATGAACTGCGTGGGAAAAGGCAACTGCGGGTTAATTAATGGGTTAATCTCATTGCAAAGAAAGTTAAACATTTCTCTCCGTGTTACTACAGCTGTTTTCGTTGAGAACTCCCCCTCTCTACCGCCATGGATACACGCTGATGCAACTTTTTATGTTAATTGTGATTGCCAATTTATCTTAAACATTGAAATCAATCGATCAATCATTTGATCGATTTCCTTCAAAAATGTTTTTTCAGTCAAAAATATTTTTTCAATCAAAAATATATTTTTGCTTTAATCCCTGTGTAAGAGCTAAAGTACCTCGTATTTGCACTATTTCAGTTGTACATTGTACGTTTTTGTATGCTGTTATTTGTATTCCAGCTGAGTTTCAAGATAAACTAATTCAAAGTCAACAAAAACAAATATTTTGCAATATTTTTCTGTTCCTTAATGAGCCCTGAATGGTTAAATCAAACTGTTTAACAACTGTTTGCCAAATTGTTCAATGTACAACTTCATGACCTGGCAGCTTTGTAGCACTAATCAATAACTACATACATGTTTTTCAATACATAAAAAAACACACAAGTGGTTATCTTAACCAGTTACTCAAAACACAGCAGACTGCGAGAGAGCACATCTTAAATAAAACACAACTAAAACCATTAATTTTTCAGACACTTCTTGCAGTCACATTCTTTCCGATTAAAGCATCTTGGGGTGGAGAATCACTGTTGTTTATAACATGGTTAAAAACAAGGAAGATGTCAGGGTAGTTCTCACCAAAGCTCTGTTCTGCATGGCATCAGCCCTCTCCAGACGAAAATGTATCTGCTCCAAAAGCAGACTCCCAGGTCAACGAGGATCCCAAGTCTCACACCAGTTTGCCACAACAGAGGCACATGGCAGCAGCTCCTCTGAGACTTTGACTAGGCTGCCACCTGCTGCGAGTCCATTGGGTATTCCATGACCTAAGAAATGGAATCAAAGCAATACTGGTCTGATTGGATGGACTGGGAGTGGAAAAATTTATCAAAATTGAAGTGGAAAAATCACTTGTGCAGACCAGCGATCTTGTGTAAATTCCATGAAGGCTTCACTCTGTTAAGTCCAATTTGGCTGACTTGCAATGCCAGATTCGAGATGCAGAACCTTGTGAGGTTGTACTCCATTTGCACAACCTCTTGGTCCAGCTGGTGCACCAGAGCCTGTCTCAGTGGATAGTTCACACGGTTGTTCTCCTCTGGCCACAACTTATAAACTCGCAGGTTCTGTTATAAAGATATTGATAAACATCTTGATGATGGTTACCCAGCATTCCAAAGAAGAGAACTTAAGGTAAGCAAATGAAATAAAAACGTAATACCCATATTTACTTTGACATGGTGTGGCCCAAAAATGTGACTTAAAATATTGAACCCCTGGTCCTGTTCTGTTGTGTTGGTTATCTCCTGCTTAGTATGAGTCACACATACTGTACAAGGAGTCTGAGTCCATTTTTTTTCACATTACTTTTGATGTAAAACCCCCTTAAAATGGCATGGACAGTAAGGCTTGCGAATCAAATCAAGGGATAGATGAGATAATACTTTTTACAAAAGTATGTAGAAATAAGTATGAACACAAAAGCACCAAACAAAACACTACAAGTAAAAAAGTATATGTAGAAGTCAGATTAATGTCAAGTAATTGTGCAATGTAAATCAATACTGAATGCACATTGGTGATTTACAGTCTATACAGTACATGTCTACAATCTGCATCAATTCATTACGTGATGCCATGTTTGTATTGACTCTGAAGGAGCATGATGCACCAATAATTTATATTATTTTTCACACAACCCTTACCCTTTTACATGTGGATTGGAGGTATGGTGTTCTGTTTAGGTCTGTATCTGTATCTTGACAGCCTCTCTTGCATGTAAAGACACAGATAAAACTCCCTACCATGATCCATCCAAATTGGTCTTATATGTGATTGTTTACAATTTGGAATAAAATAATGTTTGCATGACTGCACTGAATTTAGATAATTCAGTAAGACTATGTATTTGAAGGAAAATACAGGACAGAGAAATCATGAAAACAATAATGGTAATTTGAATATATTCACCTGTATGCATCCTCAAAAATCACAAGGTTGTTTTTCACTGTCGTGGTTGAATGTGCAACAATTTTGCTAGCCATCAACACCCAAAACATGAGTAGCACAAAACATTGGCAGCTTTTCATTTTAGTCTAAATGAAGTTTTATGACCCATATATATGACCCATCTGCATGGTTGGGATTTGGATTCAAATTCCAAGCAATCTGGGGGAAAAATGAAATGAATTAACACACTATTCTGATTTTTTCTAAAAAAATCTGTGGAACCCCGAGATACGAAAGCCCCACCATACAAAAAAATAATTTTACGAAACGGCATTCAAAGAATTTTCCAACTCCGAACTGACTCACAACGTGAAACGAAACGAGATCGCGGTCAGCAAAAGCACGCCGCTGCACTTGTGTTGGACTGTAGACTCCATGATGCCGCGTTCAAGGCTACTCGTAATTTGTAATTTTTCAGTTCAAAATGGGCGGGCTACAGCCAAACCTGTGAACTCACGACTTTGAACTCGATTGTACTTAAGTACTCCAACTTCCGCGTTCGGCGTCATACAGTGTTCTTTTTGTACTCAAAAATGATGAACCAACTGCAGACGGTGGTGTCTGGAGCTATTTGAAGTCGTGGCTCGTGAATCTCGCACTCGAAAGTTACCAATTACGAGAAGCCTCAAACACGGCACAAGATCCTGCTCTCCCATTGGTTATCTCCTCTGATGCGAGTCGCCTCCATAAGATCCTGCTCTAGTATTGGTCCACATCTCTCGCACTGTGCACCTGCCGGCATAATTCGTCCGGTTTGTTTTGACGCGCTAATATCTTCTTCATTTACAGGTGTTAAAGATTTAGTTTTCCATATTTAGAGGTAGTAAAGGTTTATTCGACCATGCATCATTCTAGTTTTACCGTTATTACATTTAAAGTGTTATTTTTCTGAGGGCTTGGCACGAATTAGATATTTTACATAAAAAAAAATTGGACAATACAAAAGAATCATTATCCGAAGGCTACTCTGGAATGAATTAATTTCGTATCCTGAGATATCACTGCATATATAATATATGTTCTACCTCATCCCTCCTGGTGTGGTTTTCACCTCAAGCCTCAAGCTCGGGTCCTCCATCAGAGGCCTGGGAGTTTGAGGGTTCTGCGCAGGATCTTAGTTGTCCCTAGGACTGCGCCCTTCTGGATTGCGAAGTCGGATGGTGTTCCTGGCATCTGCTCGGGCCTCCTTTACTCACTGTGCTCAGAAAAGCCTCTATTTTTGATTACGAGGACAACCCAAAAGTACAAAAAAAATTATAAAAAAAAAAAATCAATTACTAAATGTGCGGAGACCAGTGACATGCACACACGTATGCAATTTGCGATAATTGTCACCTGTGCGAAAATGCCATGCTCCTGCACATTTGGAGTTGTTTGCATGAAGAAACGCCTACAATTGACCATACATGGTAGGGACAATGACCTTATAAACACGCTACTGAATACTCTCCTCCAAACCAGCAAAATGGAGAAAAAGGCGAAGAGGAAGAACTTTTCAGGCACAGGTCAGCGAAGTAGAGGACCACCAGTAACAACTAGGGGTGTAACGGTATGAAAAAATCACGGTTCGGTACGTACTCGGTACAGGGGGGTCACGGTTCGGTACATTTTCGGTACAGTATGGGAACAAAATGCAAAACCATTTTCTTCCACAGCGTGTTGTTTATTTAACCAAAACTTGTCAATATACAAGCGGAAATCGTAAATAAATTCAAAGTGCTGCTTGGTACCATTAAGTTAAATTAAATATCCTCAAATGGTTAACAATGTTACAAATTAAAATATTAAAATTGAAAATAATAAATTCCTTTCAAACACTAAACAAAAAAATCCACAAGTGCAGCACTCAGCTCCAGACTTCTAGTGTTACAGTATTCAATTTTACTCAATCTTCATATTTTTTGCCAAGAAAAATCAGTTGCCCGATCGGAATTGTGATTGAAAGATGCTTGAACGCAGATAACAGTGGCGTTGCGCTACGGGGGCTTTCTTTCTTGTCCCGGTAATCTTAGCACTTGGGTGGTGCCGTC
>OMPJ01010225.1:0-32076 GCA_900312935.1 Carapus acus
AACCTACAAATGACAGAGCCAAAAGCTGAGGTGATCAGCGCAAGCTTTCCTCAGGACAGACCTTGTTCCTTCCCTGAAGAATCTCGGTTTTTGGGGGTGCATTAAGAATTGCCAGATTGAAATCTGGAATTCAGGAGTGAGCATCGACACAAAATAGACGTGTGGATGGGTCCCGCACAACTGCACTACTAAGGTGCTGCATGTACTCGGCATGAGACACAACATGGAAAAAGTAGTAACAGGGGCCTCTAGTGGTCATTCTCAGCTACCGCACTATCGGTGGCCTTTCAAGGAAAAACTATTTTACAGTCTTAATCATCTGATGCTGCCCACTGCCGAGATAGTAGAAATTCACTCAAGGGCAAAATTTAAAGCTATAGCAGATCCTACATTGATGTACGCATGGCTGCATTATTGGAAACAATTCTTTATTTAGCGTGTGGCATGGACATACCCATTGTTGGACAAGGCATGGCTTACTAGTTTACCAGAATGTTCACTTCTCACTGGACCTTCAGGCTTTATGCAGATATACATTAACAAGTGTCTACTCAACCGAGTCTCCTGCACAATTACTTTTATTTATGTGAAAGCAGTAACGTCCCTTTGAGGCCGATAGTGTATCCGGCCTCCTCTCCACATGCATAGATAATAGGCTGCGCTTATTAAGCCCACTGTGGCTCCCAGCACGACGGCCACAACCGCCAACACTTTCCACACCACCGAGTCATCTCCCTCTGAATCTAATGGGGAATATATACACCTTATAAGAAGCAGCACTCAGTGTGAAGAATGAAAATGCAGCCACTGTTGCAAAAAGCACACCTTGTTCGCTCTTAAAACGTGGCTCTACAGGTACACTCGGCAACTTCTGGTCCTCCAGTGTCACCACTTCTACCACCCCAGGAAAGTTGTCGGACCATATGTTGTCATCGAAAGCCCCGAACTCCATATCAGACTCCTCTTTTGGTAGATTTGCATTGTTGTCAGCCCATGGGTCAGCGGCACAAAGAGGGGTGCCTGCAAAACCCATGAGTAAGGAGAAACATTAAATAATTTCATTACAACAAATGTTTTAATTAAACCTACAACTCTGGATAAATAGCCTTACCCAATGGACCGCCCAGGGAGGCCACAAGTATAAAAAACGCAGCCCTGTGAAGCAGCATGTCTGAAACCGCGTGTGCACGGCTCTCCTTGGTCTTTTATGCTGGGATACAGGCACTTCATCATTGGGATTGGTGTCAGCTGCAGCCTGCTGACTCAATCATGATAAATAAGGGAGTCATTGCTCCCAAATTGCCTGGTCTGATGTGCTTTTTCACATCTTCCATTTCGTTGCTGTAACTACTCCTTGAATTACCCCTCTTTCATCTGTGAGTGTTGGTGGCGGGTTATTCTGTTAAGTGGAAGCAGCCTCAGCACAAAGGCCAAATTATTATGGTTTGCTGTCATTTGATATCAAACTGCAGGCCTCTCTGTGGTGTTTTCCGATAAGCCTTTACTGCAAATTGAGCTCTTCCTTAAGTCTGTATGACTGCTGAGCGTCTCACGGCAGGACTGTTGAAAAGCAGAGGGGAAATATTGAACACACAAGAGACTTAATAAATCATTAAACATGCCAACAGTATGTGAGCCAAACACAAGTGTGACAGGAAACCAGGCATGGCTGTCATCACAGAATTTATTCCATCACAGATTTATGACTCTCCAGTGTTTCAGAGTAGGGGAGCAGTAGTAAACAATAGCTACCTGACACAATGTAGACATGTTAACTTTGATGTATTCACATTTGGAAAAATAATCTTTATTCCAGGTTTAACAATTTTGATAAAAAGGTGGTAAAATGTAACATAGGACCCACGGACAGAACGTGTTAAGAAAATATTTTTGTAAACCGTTTCCCTTTTAAGCATGAAATTGTGTTTCAGTATTTCCGATATTATGATGCCCACATTTATGTGAGTATGAGTCAGTGCATCAGTGTTCTGATGTGACCAACTGGTGAAAAGTGAAGATTTATTTTTCACACAAATTGATGTCAATATTCTGCAGACAACAAGTTGCATTATTAATGCAACCTACTTCTCAAACACAGTACAGCATTTCTCCCTATGTGAAAGCAAATCACAGTCAACATTCAACACAGTTTGCAAAATATGGCTTAGCTTTCTGACTCTCAAAATCATTTTTCAGTGTAATCAACACAAAATAGCAGGAGATGTGGAGAAGTTCTGCACCCGCAATCTTGCAATGGATATGAGGTGTCAACTCATCTACTGCATACTGTGTATGATTTCCCTTTGTAGCTCATTTTCAACATTTTCAACACGCACAAACCTTATTCGAAGAGGTGAGAAAACAAACAGGTCCCTTATATTTTCAGCATGTGAGTAATGCCTTACATCCATTGCATAGTTGCAGTACTATTGGCTTGGCTATTTTGTGCATAGGTACAAAAACATCCTCCATGACTATGTAACAGCAGCATGCTGAAATGTGATGTTTACAGCTGAGGATGGCAAACTGCACTTGTTTGGATTGTTTGGGTTAAGCTTGGTGCTCCCGAAGAGCGAACCTCACTGGGAGGAGAAGAATACTTCAAAGAGTGAGGGCGCAGACCAATTTAAATTTCTAATGCAACCCAGTCACGTAGTGTGTGTAGGCTCAAAGTAAATGGAGTCAAATGGAGCCTGGGAGGCTTGACTTTTGGTGTCACAAAGAGTCCAAAGAAAAGTATCAGTGAGTAATGTTTGTCCGTCCAAACACTTGAGACAGATACGCCAGATAAACACAGAGGGTAGATTATACATAGATATATGACTGCACAATACACACGCCAGTACCTGACAAAACAGAAATGAATCATAGTTGAGCTAATGTTACCACAAGTAACCTCAGTTCTAGAAAAAAATAACAATAACTGTATTACTATTGTACTTATAGGTGAATATTGGTAGACTGGAACAACAGGAGAGGTGAAACAGAGGACCATACAGACTCCAGTTCCAAAAAATAAGGGAACAACAAAATATCCAACATTTAAATAAGAATGAAAAGGAGTGATGTGTTTAATTGGCGTTGCGGCTCATTGACACAGCACCACTGTTAAATGAGCACAGAGTCTTACTGTCTGTGTGCTCTGTGTCTGAACCTGTGTATGGGCCAGAGACATGACTCGTGAACACATAAATCCTGGAGCCAGAGTACAGATCAACACACACAGACGCATCTTATGTATCATTACACTGAAGACGATCCCTGAGGAGGCCTCCCTACTTTGCAGATGATCCACACATCACTGTCGGAGCATTGAAAAATGCACAGCATTGTCAATGTTCCATGTGGAATCAATACTCTCACCACTTATGAAATATCAGATACTGTTGTCATTTCCATCATTGTACTATGAGAATCTAAATGGTTTGGTGCATTTACCTAGACTTTCCAGAGAGATGTTAATCTCAATATCAATATAAAAACTTTGATGTTTCATTTGTAAATACCTTTCAGCAGCACATGCATACAAATGTACTTTTTCAATAGAATTATTGCCATTGTATACTTCCCTTTTTAACCAAGGACAACCCCCGCGCATTGTGAATTTCTCCTTCACTAGAAACCTCAGAGCAGTTACTCTGCACAGATCTGGGTACATTGGACATCATGGACGGGGGCTGCCTCGCATTTTCCCTCTTACTTGTGCTTTTCATCCTCATTATAGATCTTTCGAAGGCTCGAGTCCAGCAAGAAATCCACTGACCTGCAGGACCAAAGGATGGAAGACGTCGTTGTGATGATAACGTCAAGTTGGACAAAAAGCCATCAATGGAGTTACTGTCTTGGTGTTGGAAATGAATCTGAGACGAGGTTTTTACTGACCTGTCGATAGGAGTGATGATGAAAGGGATGGTGGAGAGGCCGATGGCTGTGGTTGTCCACTTGCGTAGAGGCAGGGGCAACCTTGTGGATCTGCCCAGAACGTAGAGGGACGCGGCACACACACGGTTGATGGTGAAGCCCGGAATGATCACCGACGCCAGGGCCTGCCAGACAAAGGTGTCCACAACAGCCACTGCGACCCGCGTCGTCCTCCCAGGCTTGTCCCCATGAGACTGATGGACATGGAATAACATGATTCAATGAAAGTAAAGTAACAACATAGTCATGTGCATATCTGAGTTTCCATCATCCACTAATACATGAAATAAATATATCAGTCAGGCGGCACACCGTGTGGCATCCCAAATGTATTGGGGTTGCATGCCATTCTCACAAGCTTTGCACTTTGTTGGTTCTTGAAAGACACGTTGGCACCAGTCAAGCAACCTCTTTCTGACCTACTCTGGTCAATACTAGGGGAACTGGACTGGGGACTGTTTGGTAGCTAGTCCAAGTCCATATAGTAAAGAGCAGCTGCAAACATTTGTGTAATGAAACGAAAGAAACTGTTGGGTATTTTTTCTCTCATTATGTCTGTTTGATGGATTTCACATGTGTATGTAAACATTACGACTGACAAAAGCTGAATGTACTGTACATAGCCTGACATGTGTCATGCCATGTTTTACTTGGGTTTCTTGATTTGATATGTAATTACACACAACCTTGCTATTCCACCGCAGTGAACAAGTTGACATTGCATTTGATGCAAACCTCTTGAGAACTTGTTCGTGAGACAGACACTTTTCTTTGATGCTTCCCATACACAAACAGCAATATCTTACCGCAGCTGCTTTCTTCCCCTTATCTGCGGCATCAGCAGTGACATAAGCTGTAGCTACTGCATAGCTGGTCCACACAAGGCTCACTGGCACTAATGCACGGAAAGCCTCCCCAACCTCATTGGCGTAACCTGCAAAAAAGCAAATATGTAAGGATGTCTGGGAATGTTTGTCAGAGTGTCTGAAAATCGGAATATTAACTGATTATGTAGTTATTCAACTCCAGCTAAGGACATAAAGCAGAAGATCACCTCTGTCATTCAGTGAGGTAAAATCACTGGGCGTCAGTGGGTTCAACATGGAGAACATTATCTCTGCCTCAGTGATAATAGGCCCAGCAAGTTACAGCAGTGTCACATTTTGCAAACACAGTGCATCTTTATCAGCAGCAGCTCAACAGGGCAAATGCAGTGCTCCACAGAGCCACCTGCTCAGACGAGATAGTTATCATGCTACAGCTACGGACACAGTTAGCATCTCGAGAGATATTGTATAATACCAGACTGCCAGCTCAAATTAGGACCAGATTTACTCATCTCCATAGAAGAAAACTGATCTACCTGTTTTCTTTGATGGATATTTTTTTCTGAATCATTTTGGGAACCATACCAAAAGAGTTTGATCAGCAACATGCCAGCTCTGCTCATTACATGTGATATGAATAAACCTACAGTAACTATTGTACTATGAGCCTAAATAGGGATATCTTGCAGCGAGAGAGCACCTTCACAATGAGTTATAACTATGTACCAAAGGCTGAGGCTCTACTTCAACCAATGAGGGAGTATTTACAGAGCCTCTAGAAAGTGCCTCTAATGCCTCTATGTGCTGTTCATATGCCTAACTTTGCACAAAAACCTTTCACAAATGCACAAAAGGTCAGACAGACATGCATTCTAAACTTCATCTGAACATAATGCTATGTGCTGTTGCAATGCTTACTGAAAAGAGTAAATCAAAATGATTAAAAATGACCGAGGGGGACAACGTTTAATTTCTCTGAGATAATCTTGTGAGCAGGACAGAGCAACGCTAAGCTATCCCTCTATAGTCTGTTTGCCCTTCAGGTAGGTTAAGTGGTTGTTTTAGCCCTTCAATGACCTCCATTGTGCTATAGGTTTATGTGCTGTGCATACGCTTCACCCTGGCGTTGTTAGACTTTAACAACGCCAGAGATCTAATAATTAGAGCTAATGTAGCACAGTCTGAAAATACAGAAAAGTGTTTTTTGATAAGTTATTTCCCGACATTCATGCACAAATTGATTATTTCAACATTTAAGTGTTTTGTGCTATGTTTGATGGCTGAATAAAAATGTAATATTAACTCTCATGATACTATGAAAGCAAAACACTCACAGGGTCCTAAAACCTAGAGCATAGGTGTCAAATTCAAGGCCCGCGGGCCAAATGTGGCCCGCTGCATCATTGCATGTGGCCCATGAGCGCCTGAATGGCTGTTTCAATATACAGTGAGACTCCTTCTGAGCCTGCATTGACCCACAAACTACATCTCCCACAATGAACGTGGATCATGTTACTGGATCATGTTACTGGCAAAGTGGCGGCAGCTGTGCTCCGACCAGATACACACTTTAGAAAATGAAACACCAACCTGGCCAAAAAGAGGGAGCCAGGTTGTTGACTTGTTGATTGATTCTTAACTGATCAATTCAGGTTTCTTTTCCTGATGCAATACAAGGATGTATGACATAATAATGGCAAAGACCTGACATGTTCTAATGTAATATTTGCAAGGCGAATAAGAAAAAATTACAAATACAACATTACATATTTCAAAATGAGTGGCTCCATTTTACATGAAATTACATTTATACATCCTTCATAATTGCTATTGTCAAATGGACCCTTGTGGACCACAGCCATGCTGATGTGGCCCTCGGTGAGTTTGACACTCCTGAGCTAGACCATGAACTTTATTTAGAATTCTTGAGAGACTTCAGCTCAATATTTCAAGAGGATTCAAGAACTTCAGTGGTCACAGAATGTGCAGTGAAATAAAATGTTTACATAGCTTTATGTTTACACAACTCATGTTTTATAAAAGAAATAATGTATGACAATAATTATGTAGAAATATCTCTTGAGGGCGAAATGTTGTTGTTTTTTCAACATATACCAATCAACCAGGGATGCGCCTGCGTGCGTCTGTCAGGCCAATCATTGCGCGTCAGTGAGTATATCCATCAATTAGCGTACACTTTGACCTATATTCTGTATGATGTGCGATTCCTTTGAATGACGTGGTCATGAGAATTTGTCTTGCGATTTACAACACTCACATTAAGTTTGGTCTTTGCGGTGCGACAGCTGAATTGGGCAATAATCACTCTTAAACTGCTATTTGTGAGGACAACACTTACATTTCGTATGACGCGGTGTTGCCGTGTATATTGTAATAGTTACAGTGGTTTCGCGTCAGTGCTCTCCCAAAATAAGGGCGTCTCTCCTCTACTTACTGACTCACTAAATATCACTGTCCCAACTTGCCTAACCGCCTTGACAAAAGCAGGCTGGGATTCATACCGCTGATGTGGGTGAGGTTAAACACACGATCAAATAACAAGGAAAGATGTTTCTTTCCTATAGCGAACCGTGCCCTTCACTCCCCGTCTGTGGGTACAAAACGCCCTCTAACGAGAAGGTTTGCTAAATATAGGTGTTTCAACACTGCGGTTTGCGAGCAGCTATGCTAGCAGGCTAGTTCCAGGGTCGTAACAGCCGGACCGAGTCACATTAACAGGTAATCAAGACAGGTACAAAGGGAAGCGTCAGCGGCACATACCTAGGAAGCGGACCCATGTGTCACGGTAAATATCAACCGCTTTACTCGGTTCTTCCTCACTGGCGTCCATGGCCAGGTCTACTCCATCCCAGGGTGATTGGACGGAGGGGGTGGAGAGCAGGAGTCAGGGCAAGCCCGGCAGTGAGAGAGGGGGCGGGGACTCCGGCACAGCCGCATCATCGTGGCCGCAGTCTCATGAAGTGCCACTAGGGACCGACAGTGAGACAGCAAAGAATGTCATATTTTCTGTTTTCAACTTTGGAGCTTTTACTGCTTAACTTATTCATGAGCTGAGTTAGATGTATGTATTTCGGCCCGGTGAACTTAGCAGTTCCTCTACATCTGGCTGCAGCAAGATGTGTCAGAACAGCAGCGAATCACAAACTGGCATACTGACAAACACATAAATTGACCAATGGCAGAGAGCCATGTGACGCAGTGGACCAATGGCAAGGAGGATGACGTTGCAGTGGGCTGAGCTATGATTTGCGATGGAAGCCACCAAGAGCGTCTATTTCGAGAGGTCCAAATTACTACACGGCTCCATTCCCGCACTGAAAATAATGGCTGTGAAAGGCTTTTGCCTCATTTCGTGTCTTCTTTTGTCTGCGAGCCGGTGTTTTGCCGACGATGATCACGAAATGGAGGAGTTTCTGAAACGGGAGTATTCTCTCTCCAAGCCTTACCAAGGTATCTGACCGTTATACCCGCTGTGCCGCGGGAGGCAGCCAGTAGATTGTTCCAGAATGTTGTATGTATGTATGACTTCATTCGGGCTCTAGTTGGCGTTAAATGTCTCAGAACCCGTGTGTAGACCTCCAAACATTTGCCATTATAATTTTCACCATAAACATTTGTAACGTGATGCGTGTCCCTCTAAATGATAACACATACGATATCTGAATTTAAGTCAATGCTTAGACTCTATCGGTTGCTAATTCAATGTGATCTTTAGGTACACCGAACAACTACCATTTTATTTCGGCTCTTGTGCTCTGCTTTGTCAGCTTTTGTCTCTGTGGTAATTTTGTGCCCAGGCGTGGGATCCTTAGGCTCCTCCCACTGGGAGCTGATGGGCGATGCCATGGTAACCACCGACCAGGTGCGCCTCACACCTGACCTGCAGAGCAGGCAGGGGGCAGTCTGGAGCCGCATAGTAAGCATCAGGACTCAGGAGAACATCTCACTGCGTTTAACTGTGACATCATTACATAATGGAGACAATCATGATAATAATGTGTTGACTATAACACCACACACCACTGAAACATCTGATGAAACTGGCACAATGCGTCAGTAGACTTTCATATTCAACATATTTGTGTCCTAATCTTTCCCAGTAACAAATGCACCTGCTTCATATGCGCACAGCCCCACCAAAATGAAGGATGACTTAATATTACATGTGAGCTCTGGTATCCCCAAGCTTTATTAAGGTGCTTCATCCACAGCTTGGGCAAATGTCAGCCCAATTTATATGTCTACTAAATGGCTTGTTTGTTGAGGAGCTTCACTGGTGGTTGACTTTCACCTCTTGCCAAATTTTGCCCTTTGTGTGTTCAGCCCTGCCATTTGAAGGACTGGGAAATGCAGGTGCACTTCAAGGTTCACGGGCAAGGGAAGAAGAACCTGAATGGCGACGGGCTGGCTGTCTGGTACACCAAAGAGCGTATGCAGAAAGGTAACTTCATGCAGTATGAATGGATCACAGATGATGTGGTGATGTCGATCATTAATGCTGCCTGGGTGAACCCCCTTCTCCATCCCCCCGGCCCCCACTCCCCACAGGCCCAGTGTTTGGAAACATGGACAACTTCACAGGCTTGGGTGTGTTTGTGGACACGTACCATAATGAAGAGAAAATCCTAGAGGTACAAAAGAACCTCAGCATCACTGTTGCTCAAGATGCTGCAACATCACACCCAAGTGGTGCTTCATGTTTATTCAAACCATTCTGTCTTCTGTGTTTTATATCGCCCTATTGGAGACAGGCACAGAAGAAGAGATACACTCCTCGCACACAGGTATGTTGCACAACTAATTGTGAGTTCTGCTTAGTCCGGGGTGGGCAAACATCTGGGCTCAGGGGCCACACTGGCTTTTAAAATATGACTGACGGGCTGCATCTGCACAAGGTGCATTAGGATGTTACATTATTTACCTTTTGATAGGACCAGATTTGTTGTTCACCGAGTCCATAAAAGTCTGGTGTTAGTTTTGTTGTTCTAGATTTTGTTGTTAGTTTTTAGTGCAGTCAAAATAATGAATTCTGTGCCAATCTTGGCAGGTCGAATCGAAAAGACCATCGGGCCTGATGTGGCCCACGGGCCGTAGTTTGCCCGCCCTTGACTTAGTCACTCCTGCTGCTGTGAAACCACATGTAAAGCCCCTAATTTCAGGCCAAGCATGTCCTGACACTTCTCTGTTCCCCCTGTCACCACAAGAGGATCTTCCCCTTCGTGTTGGCCATGGTAGGCAACGGAACCATCGGCTACGACCACGACCGGGATGGCCGGCCCACGGAGCTGGGTGGCTGCAACGCCATGGTGCGGAACCTGAAACAGGACACCTTCTTTTTCATCCGCTACGTCAGACGCAGGCTCACAGTAAGGAACAGAGAACACAAACCAACAACAACACAAACCAAGCATAAAGTACTGTACGTGCTAAGCTCTGATTGAGGGCGTCTCTCAGGTGATGATAGATATAGACGGGCAGCATGAATGGAGGGATTGTCTGGACATACCAGGGGTACGGCTTCCTCAAGGGTACTACTTTGGAGCTTCTGCCATTACTGGGGATCTCTCAGGTAAATTGCGGCCAGCGTTACAAAATCCCTCACACCCCGTTTTCAAGCCCGTACACAAAATAATTATTTGCGTTTCTTGACACAGACAATCACGATATTATTTCACTGAAACTCTACCAACTGACTGTGTTGAGAAGTCGAAAGGAAGAGGAGGAGGGAGAGGAGGAAATAATCACTCCAAGTGTTGACAACATGGACCTTCTCACATGTAAGAAGCACAGACACACACAGACATACTGCCTATCACTTGTCTACAAGCACCTGCAAGTGTCGTCACCTCTTATTCTGCTGTGTCTCTGTCCCTTTGCTGTCATGTACCCAGTGGGCGAAAGTGAGGAGGGAATGAGTGGTATTGCCATTTTCTTCTGCGTGCTCTTCTCCTTGCTGGGCTGCTTCTTCCTCATTGCGATCGGCATGGTGATGTACAGCCACTGGAGCGAGAGCAGACGCAAGCGCTTCTACTGAGGGAAGAGGAGCAAAGGGGGAGACCCTTCCCTCCGCCGACTCCATCAGCGGCTGCACCCCGTCGACCCGCCTGCACTACAGACTGGAGCGAGACCGATGGACACAGCAGGTTGTTTTCCTGTGGCGCAGATATGTTGCAGTACAGCAGAAGATGAACTTTGCCATAAGCTGTAATGAAGCAGAGAGGATCATGATTTCGCCTGGGAGCACAGAAACACACACACACACACACACACATACACACCCTACAGCCTTAACATTGCCACCTCTACATCTTTTATTTAGCAGGTGCGAGGGCACTTCTTTGTTGCACAAATTTCATATTCCCATTAATGTTACCTTTATGACTACTAGGGAGTGTGTAAGATTCACACACCGACATAACACTGGCATTTCTGATGATTACCTGGCATCCTCTGAGTGCACACCAGATGGCAGCCAAATCATCTCGGCATTTCACTTCCACCCATGTTATTACATCGTATCTGGTCTAACTGTGCTACTGCCCTACAAGGCATGAAACAGGATGAACTTCAAGATCGTTTGTGTCTGATTCATGCAGAAGGTCCGGCCTGATGCAACATGGGTTACTGGAGGTCAACAAAGTTTCAAGCGCCTCAGGGAGACATTGTGAGCAAATAGGCATTCATTCTTCACAGCTTTATTGACTATGATCAAGATGTCTTGTATTCTTGGACATCATTTGAATTTGTGTAGCGATTGTCCCGTGACTTGTCCTGTCCTTGCCACTGATTCAGCGGAACCTTCTCTCCCACTGCTTGAACGAGGACCCTAAGCAGTTGCACTCCTCACTCCATCGACTTACTTTGAACCTATTTATTTATTTATTGCCTTGTTTTTCAATGCACCCATTGTATATCCTTATTGTTTTTTTATGTTACTGTAGTGTCTATGCATATGTATATTTTAATATTTGTGTGCGGATCTATCTTGTGCCAATCAACTTCCTATTCCTGACCTGTGGTTTGTCCCTGTAGGACTCAGGTGGTTGGCAAGTAGTGCTTACCTACATAATACATGTCTGCCGTGTCTTCCCCCTGTAAATTTTTGGTCAGACAGAACAGTTTGATTTGTCATGTCTCAATGAATTCTGTTCTGTAGTGTGTCACTGTTTCTTGCAGTTGTATCACTCTGTAGGAACACGATCAGATGATCAGAGCATGGTTGTTTGGTTAGCGAAGGACACACTTAATCTCGTCAGTTATTTCTATTGCATAACAGAGGCTGCAATCGTTTATTTTCTGATCAATGTGTGCACTCGTCCTACACAAGGTCGGAAACACAACTGCCCACGAGGCTGCTGGTCTGTCATCTGTATCAAATCCAGTGGAGAACAAGCGGTCTCTAATCTGGGTTACACATTTTACATCGAATGAAAACTCAAATACTGTTTGAATGCCGATATTTGTTTTATTAGAAAAATAAAATACAAATAATGACTCAAAGAGTACACAGCAGACATCCTACTAAACCAAAGCATTTCATCTATCAGTGCTTCGTTTTTTGTCTGTATTTCCACATTACTCTTTTTTTTGGCTTCTCTATATCTTCGTTGTAAGGAAAACAATGTATCAAGAGTCTGGTCTGTGTATGTGGGTGCCTGTCGCTCAATTTTTGGCAAAAATAAAGATCTTGTATAAATGGCACCCCCACCAGCTCCATATCGCCTGTTGGCAGGAGTCAAGGAACAAATGCTTTTACAGGTGGTTAGACTCAAACAATAAAACCTTTGAGGGTTGATAATGCTCTGAGTCTGACTCCAAGTCCAATGGAGTGAGGCTGGTGGGGGGGTGTTCCTCGCTAGGCCAGCGCAGTCAATGTCAACTGTTCCTTTTTAGAGGTTTTTCCATACGCGTACAAAATAAAACCAATAATATCAATGAAAAAATGAAGGCAACAGTTACATATTCAACCGATGGAAATCTAGGTTAACGGCAGGCAAACCACAGACTCAGGGTGTGAGCTTAGTGCAACAAAAACAAGGGTTGGAACAGTGGCAAAAAATCAGTTACAAACAAAAAAAAACACAGCCCACGAAAGCCAGATGTTCCACTTTTCCTCTCAACTGTTGCAATCTTACAATCGTAATAAAACTATTAACAATAATGTGGTTTATCCATGTATCAGGGGTAAAACTCTATTAGTGGATGACATGACAGGCAAGCAGTATTTACCATCCACGCAAACGCTGCAAAGATTTTTTCTGAAAACATTTAAGAAAGATCTTTAAACTGAAGCCCGTCAAGCATACATACTAAAACACATTATAATAGCAATGTTAGACACAATTTCTCAAAACATGTACACAGACCAACCAAAAAGAAGTACAATACAGTACAGTGCAGTGCAACGAGTACTAAGAGAAATATTGCTTGTACTTATGCCCACAGACAGACGACAGGGTGAGAAAGGGATTGCAGCATAGAACAGTAGTTTTACCGTTTCGTTGCATAGCCTAGTCGAGTGAAGTACGATACATGACATGTGAGATGTGTAGAAGTGACGGAGGGGTGGGGGAAGAAAATATTCACCCGAAAAATGCTTTGGCTTTCTGAATGGGCATTCTAACTGCTCACCTACAATAACCCTGAGTGGGAACCCAAAGGTCACAGACGACCACTCACTAACAAACCGAGAGACCTGTTAGCTTGCCGATGGAGGAGACTTTGGTCAAATATTAAGTTGACTTGACTTTGTCAGCCTGTGGCTTCAAAGGTTTTTCATGTGTCAATCAAGACAGGGCAAAGATGTAACTTTAACAATGTCAAACACTTCAGAAATTTTAAGAATCTCCAGAAGAGGTCCACAATTGCAATACCTCACCTGTCGAACATTACCTTGACTGCAAAGTCAAGAAATATACTTCATCCAAAAGCTGGACTGACGTTCATGGGACAGACATCAGTACATGTTCAGATGGTGAGTGTCGGCAACTATGGTGGTCGAAATGAAACAACACCAAAAAGAAGAACAGCGCATATTAATCTCTGAGTGAATGAGGGATGAATAATATAGCCCTTATTTCAGGTAAACATGTGAAACAAACGGCAATGAGTAAACTGTCAACCTCCAGTTTACTCAGCCACTGAAAAACCCATCCACCAACCACCTTCGCCCAGACCAATCTCTCTTTTTTATACTTAAACACACTGAAACAGACAGGTTACAAAGTTAATTGGAATTCATCCGTTGCTCTCCATGTATAAAATAAAACACACTAACTCACAAGGGAAGGAGAAGAAAAGATGTTAACGTTAATGTTAAAAGATGCATCTTGAACTATCTAATCACAACCACAGCCACAGAAAGAAAAGAATGACCAGCACAACACGCAAAGTCTGAGTTGTGAGGACAAAGCCGACAACCAAATATGGTGAATTCTGCACAACACCTTCATTGCTCAAGCCAAAGATGACTCTTCAGACAGTGTGAGTGGGCAGGCAGGGGCTTCAATCTCTTCAAACCACTAGCGCCTTCTAGAAAAACCTCGCAACAAAGGCCAGTCACGGCAGAGGCATGCCTCTCTCTGCAGTCTCTGCAGAGAAGTATTTGCCTGTCATGCCTGGACTGACTCAACTCTACAAAGGCATCAGCTCGTTTGTCTCTGTTTCGCAGAGGTCATTGTGCTCATTGTGCACAAGGTTTTTTCCTCTGGGGACATAGCGAGGTAGCTTAAGGCGCTGTCGGTCGAAACATGTCAGAGAGCCACACGTCTTGGCCAGCACGCTAGTGCTGTCAAAGTCGGCCACACATCGTTAGCACAGGGTGTATGAAGGCCTCGATGTTTTATTCAATTGAATTTGGAGTATAACAGAACAGACCCGCTGGCGACACGAGCAGCACGCATCTGCTGATTGGGAGGAGGGAAACGCCCAGTGGGACACAATCACACACCTCATTGTCAACAGCTGAGAGTGGTTTGTTGCCGTGTGGTCTCCGTCTTCCTGCCAGATGATAGTATATTAATAATAAATGTACGTGAAGTGTCACAGCGGAAATGGCGACCAAATTCACAATCCATTAGGCAGGTAATGACTGCAAGCTGAGACATATTTTCATCATATTTTGCTTCTAGTAATATTTTTACAGTCATTTCTGCACAGGGCATGTTGAATTCATCCCATTGATGTAAAACAGCATGGACAAATGTCGCAAAGCTGTTGCGGAGTGTTACACCGAGATAACAACCCAGACCTCGCTGCAGCAGAGCCGTTGTTGAGCATGTTGCTCGTGTGAGAGAATAACTTGTGCCTAAATGAAAGAAATAACAAAACAACCGCTTCTGGAAAGACAGTCCAGCAGGTGTCTCATAATAAGAAGTAGATTCGCTTTGATCGATGGATTGTTTTTGTACAGAGACGTCTGCTGTATCAGATGGCACTGCGGGTCAACAACATGCACAGCTGAGGCGCATGCAATTAGTACAGTCTCAAATTATTACAGTTATTACAGTCTCAAATCTGCAGCAGTGCCAACGGTGGCTTCACTACAAGCGGATGCACCATTCCTTCCATGCCAGTGGAAAATACCACTGAAGTCATCTGCCTGCCAAGAGCTGTCATGAAAAATGCGACAGCACAAACGAGGCTAACGGGAGCTTCTGATCACGCGCAGTTGCGGGGAAATTTCATGCTCGCTCCATTTCTTTCGAACGTCACACGAGCAGGTAGGTGCAGCCGGTAACACAGCGACAGAGAAACGCGATCCCGGGGTGTTTGGGAGATACGAACTCCCGTGAGCTCGGCTTCAGAGCAACATGTTCCGCATCATGCAAAAACAACACATTGGTGCTTCTCACCATTACTCATGTGCTCCCAGGCCTGCGGCAAAGTCACATGTTTGCACCAGGTTCTGCAGCACGTGCATGACATACACGCCTAACATGACTAAACTGGGTCACGGCCATACGTAAGCAAACACATCCAAAACTCAACAACACACTTGAGCGGCCCCCCGAGAGGAGCTTTGTTGCACCTCACAGCGACAACCATGACATTTAAGGATGCAGAGCATGAATACAAAGCAAAAACTCTGGGATTTACCGTACATGTCCCAGGTAAAAAACATGGGACTGTACGAACGCAAGCGGCTTGAGGCGCTAAGGGCGCCTCTGGGGGGGTCTCGTAGGCATACTGCAGCCACACAGTCTCTAGGCTCTGGGTTGATTGAGATATGGCTACTCTGTCTCAGCCTGAGGATGCTGTCCTTGGATGTGGCCTTGCTGCAGCTATGTTCCCACGAGGGGTTCAGGTACACCTCCACAGATCGGCCTCACGGGTGTTAGAAGAGTGTCCCAATCCAACGAAGAAATAATGAAAAGGCAGCGAGGGGAGGACGTGTCAGAATCAACCCAGAGATGCTCGCCTCTGCTGTGGTCTCTCACATTTGGTTGTTAGGGTCTCATGGGCTTCATGCAACAGGAAACCAGGTGATCTCATAGCTGTCATCGCGTGGCAGCTAGTTCAAACACAAGTTTCTGAAAACAAAACGTGTGTTTACTTTCCTGCCCACCCTTTTTCCTCTAGAGAGAGAGAGGGGCTCTCTCAGCACCCCATCTGATTGGTAATGAGATTAGCAACTACCGCTACACAGGCAGCAAATGGAAATAATTTACCCAAGAGACAAATGTAGGACAGAGCAACAGAGTTCGTCAACTGTGGTCTCAATCTATCCATCTTGTCACAACACCAACCAAAGAAACTACAACCAGCGTGAGCATCATCGAGGTTTGACTCGTAACAGAAAAGAGTAAAGCACAAGTTTGTCCACAAAGTAATTCATCTGAATCAGGTGCCATCCAGGATTAAATCATCATCATCATCAACATCATCATCATCATCATTTCAAAGCCAGGCCATTGTGCAGAACAGACAGCCACTACTGAGATGAAGATGGTCACAGCTATCTCTCATCACCTCGTGTGAAGCTATTTCATCTGTCTGGTTTGCTGCCTCGTTGCCTGTTGCTGTCCGTCAAACCATGTGATCTCCAGTGCTGGTGCTGGCAGTCTGGTTTGCGGGCTCGGCCGCTCGCTCTTTCTGCCTGAAGGGCTGCTGCTGGTGCCCGGAGCAGCACTCTCCCCTGGCCGCCTTGCACATGCGGTGCTCCTCGTCGCTCTCTTCCTCGAGGCCCGAGCCCTCGTCCACGTCCAGCTGGCAGACGCACACCTCGATCCCCGAGTCGCCCGTTACGTGTCGGCGCCGGGGGAGAAGCTCTTCGTCCTCTTCGGCCGCCAGCAACGGCTCCGCATTCTCCTCCACCACACACTGAGCCTGGACGGCTACTGCTGCAGGTGCCTCCTGCTCTGCCGAAGGGTTTGACTCCTCTGCGCCTGCGGTTGGCTCGACTTCAGCCGGCGTTTCTGGCGCTGCGACCACCTCTGACTCACTGACCTGTTGGCTGGTTGCTGGAACATTCTCGGGGGGGTCTTCTGAATAAGGAGGAGGGGGCGTCGGAGGGTGACCTACCACCTCTTCATAGTCGGGAAGTTTGCAGTCATTCCAGAACCCTGTGAATAAGCACATACAAACCATTTGTTTTACGTGTGTATCTGCCCAAAATAATTGCAGATACATAAACGAGTTTGACTACCAGAGGCGGGGGGTTAAATGAGCTCATTCTTATTTTGTCATGATATGCTGAGGGTGAACAGCAGCACCACAGCGTGCCTGAGCCTCGGCCGCAGATCACCGTGTTCCTCTGTACTCAGAATGAGCCCTGCGTTTGCATTCTTGACATTAAGTCAAGCATGCCGAGTATGCCGTGTCCTCTGACAAGGGTGCACTTTGTCCCACTTGTGTTTTGTGATACTCATGGAATATCAAGGATGGAATATCGAGTTGCAGGCGAGGTGCAAGGCATGGTGACATTAGTGCTGTCTGCAGAGAATTTATCGCAGTTATGTCGTTGAATATCTTGCCAAGGGTTTTGATGAGATTTTCATGCGCATCACCACCTCCAAATCTTCTCCGGATGAGCCAAGTTGGGGGATGTTCTCATCGTGATTTGGGCAATTAGCGATGAGAACAATGAGCTTCTATTTACAGTTAGTTAAGACACCTCCCACCTTGGCTCTAACCTTGGTGACATCCTGTTGGCAAGGCTGAGTACTGTGAGCTAAACAAATATGTACTCGTGTCACAGAAGCCTAAAGCAAAGTTTGGTTTGTCATCCAAACAGATTAGTAAAACCCCCTTGAGTGTTTTCTCTTTTGTTTTCACTCGTGGCATGCAAGACTGCCTCCGAAATCCCAGTTAAAAATCTGGGTCGTGACACAGAGGAGCAACACACATTAAGGAAGTCTCACTTGAGTAGTAGCACAGTAACCTGTCTGTGGTTGTGCTTGAGAGTTCTTAGAAGTGTGATGCAAATGTCTGAGACTCTTGAGAACGTCATTTCTTGTCACCCAGTGCATGAGCACATAAATGTGGACACCGTGGTTGGCAGTCAGGAAAATACACAACATGTACATATATCAACATATATAATATTAACATCTTATATGGTTTTTGAAAGATAAATCGATTTAGGCATCTGGCAAAAAATCCTCACTTCTCCAATAATAGATATCTTGCAGAGGACCATGATGTTGTAATGACACTGTGTGTGTGTGTCAAAGTGCATAAGCCCAGCAGCTGTGGGACACCATTTGTAACGGCAGTCAAATCAGACTCATCATTTTAAATAGAACAAAGGCAAAAAGCAGAATTACACTAAATGTGGCAATTTGCTACATACCTCAAAAGATACAGTACATTATGGTAACTTGGAGGAGCGAATACAAACAATAATTTTTGTCGTCTTTGGTAGGAACAGTTTAACAGTCTCAATGAAATAATGAAAGGTGTAATCTATGCTTGCTTCATCAAACGTTATTGGGAATGGCAAATCCTCTTTTTCCTATTCAAATAGATCACCCAAAGATGTACTGTATTTCTACTGTACTTCTTTGGGCAGAACGAGATGAGGCTGCCATCCAGATGCTGATGTTTCTATTTTGGCAAGATTGCACCATGCAGGATGACGGATTTATAGTTCTGCTTACTTATGAAATGGCTTTTCACCAGATCACGTACCAGCCTTAAAATACACATAAATGGATACACGGTGCATGAGCTCCTCCACAGTCACAAGCGGTGACTGAAATTCAATGTCACCGTGGTATTGTTTTGGTGACATCATACATGCTAGATTTATGTTTTAATATGTGACAGCTATGGAAATTGGATCTTGGAATGACAAATGTAAGTAAGACTCCTACTCACTTAGATTGAGTGGTGGGGGAGTAATGAAGCTGGAGGAGGCACCCTGGTAGGCCATCAGGCTGATCTCACGTTGGCGCTGCTCTTGCTGCAGACGCATCTTGACCCTCCGGTGACGGTAGGCACAGCAGCAGCTTAGCATAATAATCAGCGTCCATACCAACCAGAACCCTGTCACGGTGAATATAAAACCAATGGTACCACAACCATCAGCCGGTGAATTTTCCTGGCACGCACGGCATGAAACTAACCACTTCCTGTCTCGAACTGCTTTATAACTTTGGTGTTCACACATAAGCTCCATTACAGTGCTCTAAAATGGAGCTGATAGCAGCTGGCCAAGTATCTCGTGTACAATGGCTGCCTGTTGCAGTAACAGGAAGTCGACAGTTCTGAGTTTTTTCTCAATTCATTGAAACAGTGTTTTATTGTCCTGAAACGATGAGGGCTTTGAATTTAATCCAAGTATGCACACAATTACATGCCCAACCACTTCAAGAGTGCCTAAGTATTCAGTCGATGAGGGCCGATAAGAGCGTGACTTACACCAGAGTTCGTAGTAGTAAGTGCAGCACTCCGTCCCCCCGCAGCAGTATCCCATCTCACACCGGTACTGCTCATTGTTTACCCCAAAACAGAACTCCTTGCCCTTTCACACAAACACACAGAGGACAAACAATGACAAAAACTCAACATACATAATCACACATGAGACCTCGACAACAACTTGGGAGAGGCCAGCTGCAGAACAGATCATCCTTGTGGTCTTGTGTGTCTTTTATCACTTGGGTATCATTTCAGCATTTGTACATGGTTTAATCACAAAATCAGATAGGAACTCAAAAATACTTATGCCCCTTAAGAGGTCGACTGTTACGGCAGTGAGAAAACAAGAAACACAGACGGACTAGTTAATGATTCAAACGTGTGAATATTAATAAAACTGCAACAAAAGTCGGTTAGGATAAAGGCAGATCTGATGACATCGCGTTTACACAATGTGAAAATGTATTCTCTTTTAACAGAACAAGGTTTGGTGAATGGTTATTTGATGGATGTATAGACAATCTTGCATTTTAGGTGGAGAAGGGAAACAAAGACTGAGAAGATTAACACACTACCGAACTTAGTCAACGGGCAAAATCATTTTGATTTGACAACAATAATGATAAATATGACAGATCTGCTAATTAAAACAACGTTTACATCGATCGAAATCGAGCTTGGTTGTGTCTTAAAAGCAGCTAAGAATAAACACGTACGTGTTCCGGATAACGGTTAGCTACAAGCTAGTCCCGACATCCTTTATCAAATTGGACGGGGAAACACAACAAAAAAAGAACATTGAATGTTTACCAAAACGCTATTTGCTTCGAGTAAGCCGTCAAAATATAGCCGAGACGCTGTCTCTCCAAACTGACGTCACCCCCATTACTACACTGCCCGTTCCCTTTGTGGAGGAGACAAAAACCATCCAGAGGCCTCCGCCCTGTACACAAGCCGCGGCCTCACCTAATGCAGAACACCGACGACAAGAACGCCGCCGCGGCTTACCTGCACCAGAGAGGTCCCGGTACAGAGAAGACCTACAATGGATCCCAGTGTTTTCTGCGGCATGTTTCTGGGTTGTCGGCCGGTGGCACGATGGAAACCATATAGCATTCGGTCGTTTAAACGGCCTCCCGTGTTGACTGCTGGTAGCTGTTGCTTGTTAGCGGTTATGCTTGCCGCAATCAGACATGTTTGGCGTCTCCCCGGGACGGAGAGCACAATAATATGAGACTGTATCGCCGCCAGAGGGCGCTGTGAGCTCGTCATGCAGCCACCATGTGGATTTCACTCAAATCAAGGGATCATGCGAAGACCTCTTAAATACCAATTCTACGTGAGGAATGAAGAAAGAACACAAATGATCAATAATACAGCAACATTGAATAAACATGCGTACACAATTGTATATGCTTATTCATCACAAGTAAGCCATCCTGATGTTTTTAGAAATTCATATCCTCTATATATCTTCGAGCTCACCCATTTATCTTCTCTATGTGAAAGTTACATTGTAATTGCCTTACATTTTCCTACTACAGATTGTACAATATTCACATTGATGCTGTCCCATCCAGGTTACTTGATAGCTGCTCCTGCAAGGAGCACTGGTCAGTGGCGGTCAGAGATGTTAATCCATTCAAGCTGAGCAGAGCCTCAACAGCTGATCAAACATGGTGAGTGACTGTGATTTTCACCTCCTCATCTTACTGCAGTTGATGTGTTTCTTGAGAAGATTCAGTAAACAGGTATGGTTTAATACAGAATGTTGATGATAACAGCTGTTAGGTTGAGAGATGGAATGAGACTAGCAGAGTTCAGTGCTGATCAGAGTCTAATGAAGTTATAGCTTGGAGATATATTTATCACTATTATATTGCCAGAACTCTGTGTAGTTTTCTCCACATAAGCCACATTTTGCGTCATGGTTGGTCTAAGCCTGCAGCTACAAGTCGATTGATTAAAGAACTGTGAAGTACAAAATAGTTACACTGCTATCAAATTTAAATACACATGATTTGTGACGTTTGATAAGAATGTTGCAGATAAGGGATTGTAATTCGTTCACTGTAACTGTACAGTGTACCCCATAAGTGTACTCTCATTCCAGCTGAGGCAGAAGTATTGTTAAATGTAAAGGCTTGAGCTACAGTCCCCTGGCTGAAACTCTGTGCCTGCGCTGCACGTGTCTGATCCTGCTCAGCCAATGAGGCCTTTGGCTCACCACGGATGTAGGCCACTAAGGATTGAACGGCTAAATCCATGCTTTGGGTGATTGTGCCCACTGCCTGGGTGTGGAGCCTCCTGTGCCTGTGACCGTCCTGCCCACAGCATGCCATGTGTTACTGTACAAACTCAGCCCACAATGAAGTGTTGACACCTTTACAGGCCTCTTGGTGTGTTCTGGCCTCTGCTTATATTTTGATTGCAGTCTAAATTTGCACATGGAAGAATTTCACCCACGCGCCAACTGAACCCCTGCAGATCCTGCTGGAGTGTATCGTCTGACGTGTGCTGCGCTGCGCTGATCCGCATGTATTTGTGTTTATCTGATAGGGTTTGCTTTCTATTCTGCGCCGACTGAAGAACTCACCAGAACAAGAGGTCCGCCTGCTCATATTAGGGCTGGACAACGCAGGGAAAACAACTATTCTGAAGCAGCTGGCGGCCGAGGATATCAGCCATATCACCCCAACTCAAGTACGTCTGTGTTTGTGTACGTGTTAACGAACGCACAAACGCATACAACGCAAGATTGAGTAACATTACAGCTTTTACACAGCACGTCAGAACACCAGTTCCTCCTTCTCCACACTGACTGAGTGGTGGGCCTCACGGTGGCTTTGCACATTATCTCCACATCTGTACCCAGTTCACGCTTTATATGACTAAGCACCAATCTTTAATGCTTCACAGGGTTTTAATATAAAAAGCGTCCATTCATCCGGCTTTAAGTTGAATGTTTGGGATATCGGAGGCCAGCGGAAGATCCGCCCATATTGGAGAAATTATTTTGAAAACACAGATGTGCTGGTAGGTCTCAGGTGCGGTCAAAGCACTGGACGAGTACTGTAAGTGAATGAGATGCATGTAGCATGTCTCTGTTGTGAGGATGTCAAAATATGACACTGTTCCTGTCTGCTTTGCAGATCTATGTGATTGACAGTTCAGATAGAAAACGTTTCGAAGAAACGAGTCAGGTGAGAAATCTGTATAATTATACCTGTATGATTATGAAATATTCCGAGTGGAAGAGAATAAACAAAACTGATATACATGTAGAGACACGGCCTGTAATGACCTTTGACAGCACATCACAATCACATCACAGGCACGCAGGGTGCTGCGCATTCTCTCACATAAAGAAAGAAAATATTCTCCTCTGCAAGTTGTGACTGTCCTCCTGTATCTTTTCATCCCAGGAGCTGTGCGAACTGCTTGATGAAACAACGCTTGCCGGCGTGCCCGTGTTGATCTTCGCCAACAAGCAGGACCTGCCGGCCGCCGTCTCTGCCTCTGAGTTGGCAGAGGGCCTCCACCTGCACACCGTCAGGGACCGAATGTGGCAGATCCAGGCCTGCTCAGCACTCACTGCTGAGGGACTGCAGGTAACAGCAGCACACACACACAGCTAGATAAGGGCAACAAATCACACAAAAATCGTCAACTTTGTTTTGAGATCTTTTCGAAATCATTCTGCTTTCTGTCTAGATTGCACTCAGTATATACTGTCGATAAATGTATCTGTATGTACATAGATACACAAACTAGTAGAATAATATGCAACCATAAGTGGGTCAGAGGCAGTTGTACTGCACCTGAATAACTTCTCAGTTTACAAAAATGTTAAGTAAACTTCAGCTCAAAAGTCGACAATTTGAACCCTCAAATTTATCACTCTTAATGATACAAATATTTTGCCTACCAAAGGCAAGTGAACGTTTGAACTGTTTGGACATGGTAAGATGAAGATGAATGTACAACATACAAATGGAAATAATTGACTTGAGTAAACAGTAAATATTATCTGTTTGGCTGACACTCACCCATCATCATACCGTTGAAAACAATAAGTCATCATCAGACTTAAAGAATTCTAATGTATTGATGCCATAGGGCCACAGGTCTTTGTATATACCATTTATGTAATCCAGCAGATTAGAAACCCCAGGTCAAGCATATTATTATCGCCCTAAAGACTAAAGAGGCTTTGCGGCTGATTCTCAAGTGTTTCTCCTGCCGTAACAACACAACCACCCCCCAGTGCATCAGCAAATCTCAATACCCACATTTATCACGCCATCCAATAACAGCTCACACATGAGATCTAAAGTCTCAGAGGACGCACACCATCCTAGAAACAGAGAAGTTGAGGAAATCCAACTCCGAGTTTCCCCACTGCCTGATGATTTGTTGTGTGTGTTTCCATACATTCAGCGTGATCACGAGTTAGAAACACATGAAGGCACAAAATACACACAGCTTCACAAAGGGCCTGTCACCAAATAACACATATCAGCGAGTCTAAAGTGTGGTTTACTCAAACCACGGACCGTGCATTCACATTTTCTCCTTTTCTCAGGATGGCATGACCTGGGTTTGCAGGAATGTGACGATTCGGAAGAGGTGACTCATCTCTGAGGATTTGTGTCGGATTGGGACGCTTCACGTTTGGCTCGCGCTGCTGGTCAAGTTCAGGCCGGGTGTTTGCAATTGTGTCAGTTATGGAACAGCGATTTGCTCTTGCCATGCTTTGTGTTATAATTATAGAATCAATCACAACCTTTACAATAAAGAATACATTTGTCTCTTTTGATGATTATTAACCTGAGTGTTGAAATGTATGTACTGTAAATACTGTAATGTCCTCATAAGTCCCTCCGAATATTCTCTGTAATGTGACTGTCGGACGGTAAATATGTAGAAATTGTCATAAATACAATGCTGCACAAATGTGTGGATTCTAAATTGACAGGTTCCACGGTCTGACAGCCCCTTGAACGAACACTAGAGGGCGTTGTTGCCTTATTATTGCCTCTGCCTCCGGCCTCTAAAAGCCATCACTGCTGCCATTTAGCTGTGTAGCATCCTCTGCCGTTTATGATGTGTGGATAATCAGTAAATCTGCCTCCGCTCCGCAATAAATCAGCTGTTGCTTTATTGGATTTTAAGGCCAAAAAGACGACAAAGTATTAATCATCCGCGTTTCACACGGCAATTTGCTCCAGCACGTGTCTCCCGATGGCAACACGCTTCTGCACCGCCATCGCCGCCCTGAACCTCACGAGCGCGAAACACTTGTTCCATAACATGTGAATTTCACACCAGCAGACCTCAAACCTGACATTTTCTGCTGCCAGAGTTTCCTTCCTCGGGAAAGCAAACAGCGTGAAGTGATCTCTGCAGCCTTTGTGAGCAGTTGCAGATGCTGGCAGGACCGCCACCCTGCCCCGCTGCCCCCCATACAGCTCTCTTGCGCACACAATAAAACGACATCAAAAACACCTTGGCCATTCAATTACTCAAGTTCTCACCTTGTTCACCATGATTTACCACGAGGCAATTGCATTTTCCGTCTTTTTTTCTTTTTTTGTCTTTTGCAGCACATTTGCAACAAACGCAGCTAATCTGAGCTGGCCGAGTGCTCCTCTGTGGTCCTATAGGGCATTTACATACAAACCTTTTCCAGGACTAATAGCTCTCCAATACAATTTGCATTTATATAGCCCCCTTCATACCAACATGATTTGGCGCCTTTGCCCATGATAAAAACTAAACCTCCTCCTTTGGCCTTGAGTTACTGCCCTGCTGCCGCTAGTGTGTGTTAAGTGTGTGTTCCTCTCTGAATGTAAGGTTGGCTGATTTTAATATGTCAGAGCTGCTCAATCCGCCAATGGAGGCTGAAACAACTGCAGAATGCCTCAAAATGGACCTCGTAATGATCCAGCTGTCCACGCGCAGGACAAGCTTTCAAAGATGCAACTTTGTTCTGGTCTGTGCTGCGACGCGGCCTTTCCAAATCCTGTCGATGCAGCACTGCGAGCCGCTCGACCCGGACAAAGACTCGCAAGGTAAACATTTAGCCGCAAGAGGAGTTAAACAAATTGAAAAGGAGGCCTGTTCGTGTTATTAAGTGAAAAACTTCCCTTGGCTCCCTCGAATTAATTTAACACTTACAGCGACCTGTGAAGCGTACTGCACTGAGGAAAAGTAATGAACAAGGAAATGAAAGTCCTCCATGTGAGACAGGTAATAAAATGGCGTCTCTCTTCCCCTTTGCATTGCTTAATCATTAACATCTAATCCATGTGATAATCATCCGGCCTGTAAAAAATAGATCCAATTACACGTGGAAGTGCTCTGATAAATCTTCAAATACCGAGTGAATCCGATGGCAAAGTGCCTTTAAATCCCGATGTGTGCGATGGGATTTGCCAAATAAAAGAGCGGAGCGAGGCATCGGGCCCATCTTACCTCTGGCACCGTCCCCAGCTCAGGAGAGGCAGTCAGGCCTGCGAGAGGCCATAAATCACGGGACTTTCCCAGCGAGTCGGGCCAGCACAGGGGCCTCCCACACAGGGGAGAAGCAAGGGCAGGGAGGCTGATTGACTCGGAGGGCCGGAGAGCGGGGGAGAGAGGGACGGGGAGGGGGAGAACGGGAGAGAGAAGGAGAGAGAGAGAGAGAGCGAGAGAGAGAGAGAGAGAGAGAGAGAGAGACAAGATTCTGTGACTTAATTAAAGTGCTGTGTTAAACAGCAGCGAGAAGTCAGCGTGAGCAGCGTTTGGATTCTTAGGATAAAAATGTTACACAAAAGGTGAGTGACGTCCACATCCCTCTGAAAGTCCTGACAGATGAGCAGGTTTTAGCACTGGCATCCAAAAGTGATTCAAGGTGTGTGTGGATGTGTTAGCATGAGGAGACACGCCTGATAAATCAACTACCACCGATAAAGAAAAACTACCACAAGAATTGCTACAAATGTGTTATTTTCCAAGGTCACCAGCGTTTCGACAAAATGCTGCCATGATTTGTCGTGACTGACCGCACCCTGTCCACACACTGGTGTGTGATCAGAGAGATTTCAGCGGCCTGTTGGTGTGTTTGGGCCTCGCTTGGCTTGGCTGGGGGAACCTGGAAAACACAGAGCGTCAAAAGCCCAGCTCGGCGTGTTCTGAGAGGAGGGAGAAGACACGCACTCTGTAAACCTTATGTCCCGTCTCAGGTGAGGGCGGGAAATGATTCACGGCCCGTGATTTGTCCCACGCCGAGTATTAAAACGGCATCGTGCTTCGCTGCGCCTCTAACGCGCAGCCGCTCTGTCCCTCTCCAGGTCCTCCTCATCATCAGCTCTTGCGCCTTCTCTTCAAATAAAAGCTCCCATGTTCCTTGTAAGCCCGTCGAGCTGAGACCCCGGCAGCCCGTCCCCCTAGCAAACACAATTACAGTTGGAGGGGAGAGTTTGTCCTCGCCGCCTCGCTCCCGGGGGGGGGGGCGCCAATCCTTTATGATTAAGCAGATAAGTGCTGGTAGCGTGTGATAAAACAAACAGCTAACGTCCACATTCCTCTCATAGCCGCTTTGATGTGAACGTGTGTCTGGGTCTCCCGCTCGCTTATTTCTCCGAGCTTTGCTATAATCAAACTGCAGAGTCATAAACAGCCCGGGATGGGGGGCAGTAAAAATGATTGGGAGGCTCCATCAGCCTCAGTTTGCAGGAGAGAGCGATTGGAGGGGGGCCGGGAGAAGGTGTGTGTGTCTGTGTGTGTGTGTGTGTGTGTGTGAGGGGGGCACGGGCAGAGGTTCTCACCTCCGAGCGGGTTCAGCGTCGGAGTGCCGAGGGGGTCGACGAGGGTCCACCCCACGGGGGGTCCACGTCCTCCGTTTGATGCCTGTGAGACAGAAAGCAGAAGAGGGGCCGGGGGTGCAGGCAGGAGAGTGTGTGGTCATAAGTCAGGACGACGTGAGAAATCAGAGATAAGGGGAGATTTGTAGACGGGGCTGAGTTAAAGAAACAAACGGCGGGAGGGCCGCGAGGAAACAAGGCTTTAGTCTGCGTTTCGATCGCTTTGTCCCTCATCGACGGGACTGAGGGATGGTCGCACGCCTGACGTCTCTCGCCCCGCAGATCAATAACTGACCAGCCGGCGTCTCAGTCCCAACCAGCAGGGGGTCAGAGGTCGTAATCTTGACCCGTCGCCGACCCTCGACTACGCTCCGCGTCGCTGACACGACCACAGAGGAAACAACGCGTTCCACCGTACCCGAGCGCTCTGGAGATTGAGTGATTGCCCTTATCATCTGATGGATTTGCTCCAATTCTCTTTCTCCTCCCCTGCTCCCCCTCGCTCCCTCGCTCGTCCCTCCCCAGCACTCATAATTTGACTTTTTATCACCTCTCGCTGAAGGAGAGGCCCGCCGCCATCCGTCATTACAGCACGCGCTGACAGCTTCTCACACATGCATGGATTTTTACATTTGACTCAATCCAGGGGCTTACTTTACTGTAACTGATTCAATATTCCTCAAATGAGCCGACGGATCTATATACACGCCACAGTGGATGGGATGATCTATGGCTCGGCCTTAATAGATTTCCCAAGCTTCAGAGCTTGGCCACTTTAGAGGAAAGGGCGTAATTTGCGCAATAAAAACATAATTATTCATTTGACTTGCTTGATAATTTATGTCGGTCAGACTTTTTGTGTTGCAATAGTAAAACCACAGGATTGCTGCGGATAATGTGACAAAACTGCAAATTTCACAATCAGAGAACAATTACTGATGGCGCCCGGTAAACAAAGCCAAACACCTGCCACTGTCTGTGCGCTTGTGTGTGTGTGAGTGTGCGAGTGAGTATGTGTGTGTGAGCGCCAATGCCGCCATTCCATTTTAAATACAACTGATGCGTACTCCTGCAGCAAAGCCAATGAATGGTTCCCGCTAACGACGCTGATTTCAGATTCTAAACAAATCTCAGCAGAAGGGTGTGTTTGTGTGGGTGCATTTTGTCTGACAAACATAGCGAGGGAGGCACAGTGTGTGTGTGTGTGTGTGTGTGAGAGAGAGAGAGAGAGAGAGAGAGAGAGAGGGAGAGAGAAAAGGAGACAGTGGGGAAAGGGAAATATTGTTTGTTTTTTTATTTTGTTTATATCTCTCTGCATTTTATGGCCCACCCGCGCTTGAGCTGTGCAAGCGGCTGCGGCGGCACACGGGCGTGTTAGAGCGTGTGCTACAGAGAGAGGGAGAGGGAAGGCGAGTATTCTCAATTTCCTTCTAAAAAGAAAATTCATTTGCAGTTGCTAATGTAATGTCATCGTTGTGTTTACTGAGCGTGGATGATGTATAGGGGATGTTGCATTGAGTGAGACTGCTTAATGATGCATAGAATTAAGTCTGTGGCTTTCAGCTGAGCTCCCCTCTCTCACACACACTCCTCGCCTGCCTCCTCCCTCACTCCCACCCTCTCACACACTTCCTCTCCCTCCCCTGCTCTCGCCCTCTCTCTCTCCCTCCCTCTCTCTCTCTTGCTCCCCTCCTCCCGCTCTGATGCAGGCTGTCTTGGACTGGTGGCCACACGTTGCTCTGCGCTCTGTTGCCTAACTCCATCAATCACCGCGAAGGGAGAGGAGAGAGTGGAGGGAGCGATAAAAGGAATAAAAAAAGAAGGATATGGTAAAAGGAAAACAGTGTGGGATGAAACACACACGCACACACACACACACAAGTACTCATGCCTAGATATGGCGCAGGCAGACCACTGACAATTAATGATTCACTCTGCACGCCGCCAAAACCAATAAGTGGAGTCAACTGTTATTTCTGGCTATAGATACGATTCTAATTGTAGTAATGATGGTGTGATTTTAGTTCTAACACTAACGGCGATGTGGCGTTACAGTTATTACCTGGGCAAGATGACGACCAGATGGGAGTTATGTGTGAGTAGGAGGAACCCAGTTTTGGATGAGTTATCAGGTTGAAATATTAATGATGATTTCCATGTTACTATGGGAACGGTAATGTGAGAAGGAAGAGTGAGATGCACCTGCTGCGCTGTTTGTGACGATAAGCAATGAGAGTGACTTAAAAACAGCCTCTTGGATAAATTAGGGATAAGTGTGGGAAGGGTAAGGCTCAGCCCCACAATCACAATTAGTAGGCAGAATTATCATTTTCAAACAGCTGGTGAGCACTGTTCATTTGTCACATCTGATTGAAAAAAGGCCTCCTGAGTGTGTTTAATTCCTTTATGGTTAGAAAACTCAAATTGGAGTTTGTGTGGATTATTGAGATTTGCAGTCATGTCTGTGGTTGTGTGTTAAACGTCATTGTGTGGCCCCAGTGTGCGTGTGGCATTGGTGTCCTGTAGCAACGTGGTGTGAAGTTGGGAGCTTTACACACTCACAGCACAAAGTGACCATGTTGTGTACGCCGCCCAGGCTAATGATGCTAAAATAAGAAAATCACAATCAGAATGAATCCAACGAAAAACAAAAAACAAAGCCAACATGAAACAATGAAAAGACATTAATTGCTAAATCGTTTACCAACATCATTTCAACACACTCGTGAGTCACCAACTCCAACAGCGTGTGTGTGTCTGTGTCTGTGTGTGTGTGAGTTGTCTGACGGGAAAGCTTAATGACTGGGACGGAGGATGCAAGTGAACAGGCTGCACCCGGGAAATAATTGTGTGTCTACAAACATGTGATGAATAAAAATAAATAAATAAAAAAAAACAATTATTCCTGTTTTGTTTGTTAATGATGCATTTCAGCGATGGGTGCTGTGGCTGTGACAGAGTCACACTTTCACTGAGTTATTCCATTTCACCAATTGCTCTGTGACCACCTCGTCGCCAAGCCCAGTCGCGCGGTCGGCGCGATGAGATGAAGATCAAATGAGAGTCTTCGCCGAAATTGTTTGTGACACTGTTTTGTTTGTGTGTTGATTTTAGTTTCCCTTCCACACACACACACACACACCTCCCCCTTCATCTCTCCATTTCCCTCTCGCTCCCTCCCTCCCTTCCTCCCTCCCTCTCTCTCTCTCTCACTCACTCACTCCATTGCTCTGTTGTGATCCAGCTGTCCACCCCATTCATCATTCCGCCACTCGTCCCCGCACAGAATTATTATTTCTTTGATGTGTTACTAGTTGAAAACAAATCCATTTTTCTGCCCATCAATTTATCATTTGGAATGGAGAGTCACAGTTGAGTTGTAGGGGCAACCGCATTTTCCCAATTCAACCGCAGTGGCTCCTGTATGTGTGTGTATGTGTGTGTGTGTGTGTGTGTGTGTGTGTGTGTGTGTGTGCTGTGTTCCTGTTGGAGAACATGAGTGTGTGTGCATGTGAGGGGACCTGTATGTGAAGTGTGTGCATTTTGGTGCCATTTTGGAGGACAGAGGATGAGAAACCAGGAGCGACAGAAAGAAACCGTAGCAGGGAAAGATGGGAGGAACAGTTTGGATGGAGAGCAACGATTTAGAGAGGGAGAGGGAGAGAAAGGGCGAGGAGGAGGAGGAGGAGGAGAAGAGGAAGAGGGCTTCCCTTCTCTCCCAGTCACCCTCCTTCACCTAACGTCTGTGATAATTTATCACTCCTCCTAGCTTGGCTGACAAACTATTTGCAGGAAAATGAGTTTTTCCGCCACGGATTTGTCCTCTGGGAACAGAAAGGGGAGCTGCTGTGTTTTTATTCCATCACACACACGCACACACGCACACACCACACACGCACACACAAACACACACACGCGCACACGCATAAAGTGTACACAGACACAACCACCCTACATCCTTACAGATGTATGGCTCTGTACATGAGCACATACACACACACAAACACACAAGCAAACACACCCACACACACACACAGATCGAGGGACACACACACACACTCAGATCCACAGTATTTATTGAGGGGAGGGGGGGGTTAAGATAAATGAGGTAAATTAATAGAGTCACTGAGGGAAAAGATCTGCTTCCGCACCAGCAGATCTGCAACTGACACACATGATGAACACACACACACACACACACACACACAGGCACGTAGACGCAAACACTCCCTCCTTCCCTCCCTCCTTCACCTGCCAGGCCATCCCTCGTTCACTTTGCTCTCCAGTCCCCCGTGATCCCTCCTTCCTCTCCCCTCCCACGGATGACAAATGTAACACTCAGGCAAACAGCGATCGGGGCCACGCAGCATAATGTCAGCTTAGATCAACACGGGGACAAAAGTAAACATCACAACATCAACACGCCACCACACTCTCACACCAACCCCCCCCCCCCCCCCCCCCCCCCCCCCCCCCCCCCCACCCCCGCCCACCCACCCCCCCCCCCCCCCTCCCTCCCCCCCCCTCTCTCTCCCTCCCTGCCACTACTGGCCTGGGTCACAGATTCCAATCTCACTTTCAACCTCATCAACCAAGAT
>OMPJ01010226.1:0-22158 GCA_900312935.1 Carapus acus
TTAATTTTAATATTTTAATTTGTAACATTGTTAACCATTTGAGGATATTTAATTTAACTTAATGGTACCAAGCAGTACTTTGAATTTATTTATGATTTCCGCTTGTATATTGACAAGTTTTGGTTAAATAAACAACACGCTGTGGAAGAAAATGGTTTTGCATTTTGTTCCCATACTGTACCGAAAATGTACCGAACCGTGACCCCCCTGTACCGAGCATGTACCGAACCGTGATTTTTTCATACCGTTACACCCCTAATATATATACATATATATATAGAGAGAGAGGGAGAGAGAGAGAGAGAGATATCAAAGATCTTATGTGAGGCTCTAGATTTACTTGGTACTGCATAAATATACGCACAGACACATTTTCAGCACTGCACCTCTGAGAACCAATGTGAGTGCCACAGAAAATAAAGGACTACTTATCATTTAAGTCTTGGCTATTATGACATAAGAATTCCTGACTGCAGAGAAAACAAGATATCATCTGCTGTTACATGAGCGAGTAAAATCTGCTGTCTGAAGTAGGACAAGAAAAAGTCCTTCTGAGAGAATATCGAGCCAAACTATAGAGATAACCAGTACTAACCAGAGGGTGGCAGCAAAGACGCAACAACAAAAGTCACAAATGAACAAATATTAGAGGAAATTTCCACAAAACACAGGAGGCGAGAGTAAATATTGACTAGCATTTTGTCTATGCTGATTACAGTCTTCGATGTCAAATATTAAGTTAGTACACTGTTTTGATGCAGACTATTTCGCGCACTTTCTCTCCAGCCATGGAAGTTTTCAAATTACACGGCATATCCTACCTGTATGTAGCGTTTCTGGTGGCCAGTGAGGACCTCGCCCAAAGGAACCACAATCTTCTCCACGCTCCGCTGGTGGGAGTGGGCCTGAATGTCTGCACTCTCCTCAGAACGTAGCTCGATGTGGGATATGAGAAGATTTGAAATGACCTGCTGTACAGACTGCAAGGATGCATGGACAGAAGTTGCAGACACATTCAGAAAATAGGCAGCCATTGACTATAAGCATAGTTAGATTGGCCAGTAGCATGCATTGACTCGCCTTTGTGTCTCCCCCTGGAGTAGCACTCAGAGCCAAGACACGAAATTGCAGAGTCTGGCTTCCAAGCTGTCTGATTACCTGAGGACAGAGCGAAGACAGAGCAGCAAGTGCAGGACCTCATTAGCTTTTCAGCTGCATGGTCTGACACTGATATTTTACTAACTAATGAAATGTCGGAGCAGATACACACACATGCACGTACGCACGCATACAGACAAAAAGACAGACAGACAAAGACACAAGGAGAAGAGAGTAGGAGACTACAAAGAAATGAAGGGACACAAATGATGTTGCCACACTAACCAACTCTTGCTCGTTTCATCCAGCAACACACCAATCATTCACCAAGACAGATTGATATGTTTTAAGGTCAGCATCATAAGCATCCATACTCCGCCATTGTTCACCCTCATCTCTTCCAAGCTCAATGCAAGTGTGATAGCTTGTTACCTGACAGTAAGCATGGTTGCCCAGCGCCTTGTGAGCTTCATCAATCACCACGCATTTGACCTGGCATGCCGGACACGACCCTCTAGAGAGGTCATTCATCATAACTTGAGGGGTAAGGAAGAAAACTCGCTTCGACCTCCACACGTCCAGCCTCTGTCCTGCTGCGGTACTGCCTGTGGGTTTGAGGCAGAACATATAGTCAAGGTGTGAATAAATTGGAATAAGTGCCTATCACAGTTGCAAGCTGCTTTTGACAGTAGCATCTTACCTGTCAACTCCGCCATGTGTGCCTGTGGAATCCCCATCACTTTATAACAGGCCTCAATCTGTTGTGCAACCAGAGGCTTAGTGGGAGCCATGAATACAATCTTTCCAGATGGGTACCAGCGGTAGAAGTTGTACATAACCACCGAGGCTATAAACGTCTTTCCCAGGCCAGTGGGGAGGCAAACCAGAGTGTTCTGAAACAGAGCAGCCTCTGATATTTTCAACTGGTATTCCCTGAGAGGATAGTTAGTCGGGTAGATCCACACTTTCGCTGAGGAACTGTCAAAACCAGGGAAGTCTGAATAGTCCACCCGCTCCTCTGATGGCACTGGGTTTGGGCTGGTCCTCCCTGACCCAGCGGTGCTGACATAGTGGTTGTTATTTGCATTGTGTAGCTGCAGGGATTTCTCCGCTTCGTAGACAGCGACCACCATGAGGTCATCATCGTCCTCATCACAATCGTAAACCTCATAAGCAGGGCTGTCATCCCTCACCTGGCCCTCGGGTACAGACGTGGAGCCCTGTCCTATTTGGGTCCACAAGGGGCTCGGACGCTGTGGTTTAGCAGTCTGTGCAGGCTTTGTTGAGGTTACTCCCCTGGCTGCCTGCACTCCATCGTTTGTCGGTTGGACTTTGCTCTGGGAGAGGGAAGCACCCCAGGTCTGGAATAAAGTCCTCTGGTGCGAGTTCATTTTGAAGTTTTAACCTAAATACGCCATGTGGGCTCGCACCGGTGTCCCACTGCAACATATACATAACAACTTCCGTAAACTCGTCTTTTCAAAATACAACCACTAGACCGTGTAACTTTCTTCACGGCGAGAAACGCTGGTTTTGGGTGATACAAACAAAGGTATGCATTCACCCACTGAATCGGAAAAGCCTTCAAAGCACTTCGGCTGTTTTATATTCCAGTGCGTAGCGTTTCTTTTGGGGTTTGACACCGGAAAAAATAACTTCTCCCGCTATAATCGTGATGACGTAGGGATGTAGCAAGATGGCAGCGCTGCGCCGCGGCGAATGGGAGGGAAAGCCAGTCCGTTTTCAGGTAAGAACTTCGGCCAAACAAAGTGATTGCAACGACAAACCGAACGAGCAACAGTATGTGATTGAGGGAGTTAACAGCCTATAAAAATTGCTGTGCGGTCTTTCTACTGCCTCTGTGGTTACTTAAGCCAACTGTGGAGCAAATAGCCGGTTCCCTTGTTAGCAGTCGTTAAGACCAGCTGGGTTGACGCATGTCAACATGACTTGTTAAAGAATGGTTGTGTGATCCCCTCTATCTTAAAGGCACATGTCCGCGGTTACCTGGTGAGAAAAGAGCTCCGCCGTTTGTGTCAAGACTATGAGGACGTGGTAAGGGAAATAGAGGGCAGCTCCGAGCATCTTCAGTGGAGGGATGGACTCATCAAGACTCCCCACTTCACCGTAAGGATACTTAGTGGAAACGGTGTCTTCCAAAGATGCTCAGTCTTTGCATTCCGTAGAGATAGGGTACATAATCGTGCACACCCATTACATGTTTTCCTCTATTTTTCCCTCCCCTCAGGATGGTCCTTTGCTTACAAATGAACAAAGACCAGAGGCTATTGCTGATCTTCATCACGCATCCGCAAAAGAAGAGTCAGAATTGGATCGCATTCTGTCCACAGCGACAGTAGAGGCAGAGAGAGACCTTTCGCACAGCCAAGGATTGACATCTCCTCCCATAAATAATATTTCCCCCTGCCCCATGAGAGAGGATGGAGATGAAAGGCTGGTAGAGAGTACAGGGGAGTCCACCTCTGTCTGGAGCAGTTTGGGGCCAGACATTAACTCTGATCCATCATTCCAAGGCAAGACACAGTACTATTCCTCACGTGTTATCACCGACAATCGTCAGAACACAGCATCGGGGTGTCTCACACCTCGCAAGAATTATATTGGCAATAAACAAAATGAATGTATACATTTTAAGCACTTTCTTACGGCAATGTCGGGTCGATTGTACATCTGCATTGTTTACAATTCCTATCAGTTTGTGCACTCCTGGATTTTTAGCTGCAGGGCCGTAATAGATATTGTCTTCTGCCATACCTGCTTGCAACCCAAAAAAAAAACATTTCAAGTGTGCAAATGCGTTGCAAGTCATTTTCTACCTCTTGTGACACTGAATTTCCCTCCATTTATTCTCTGATGACATCCTCATGATGTGTCTCTCATCATAATCATCAGGATTTAGGCCTCGTCATCCATTTTGAATTTTCCATCTCCCCCAGATTCCCATCAGCCGTGTTTGGCTGAAGATGCTCTGCACAACACAGAGGCCCTGCGTCTCCATAGATACACCCTGACTATGGGGCTCATCTGGCTCCAACAGGCCATTAACAGCAGGAAAAAGGTAAGAATGAGTGAGCTGTAGTGTTTCCTCAACATTCATCGTGAGGTGGAAGTCTCCTGCTGAAAGAAAATGACTAGCTCCACAATAACAAAGATCAGGTACTTCATGTAGGAGTATTTGTTCAAGACCTATTGCAAGTACAAAATCTGATACTTGTGCTCTCTCCCTCAGTACCTTTCTTTGAAAGATACAATCTTCGTATCCGGTCGTCAGACCTCTGGACATCAACCAACCATCTGACCAACTTGAAAATATGGGATCGATGTATTCCTGATGTGTTTGACTGAAGAGACTGAAGTAAATAAAGACTGTATTTTTTACCCACAATTCGTGAAAACTGAGTTTTTATTTTGATTCCTTCTTATTCTTCTTTTCTCGGCTGTTTGGCTGACATTTTCTTCGTTGAGCAATGTGAACTTAAAGCAATTACTTCTGTGAGGATTCGAGGTCTGCTGAAACGTAATTCAGGGCAGGGTTCACAGCTGTGTGTATGGTGTTTGACGTCAGCTCAAATTCTCGTGTATGTTAAAGTAGCTTTTACTCGCAGCTGGAAAAGCTGGCCCGACAAACAATGCCACAGCAGATGTCTTCGGCTGCTGTCGTACTGGACTCAGAAACAAGGGAGGAAAATGATAACTGAGAGTGAATTCAAACACATTTCTTCAAGTCAATCATTTAATTATCAGCCTCACACACTTGCCTCCGGGCTTTACCACTGATTAATCATGGATAGCTTTGTCTGCCCCCAAATATGTTTACAAAATAGGATACAATTTTTTTCAGGGTTATCTTATTGATTCAGACCTCAACACAAGGATCCACCCTTTCACTCCTCTTGTCAATCCCTTTTGTTGTGGTTGCTGCTGATGGTTTGGCCCACAAAGCCAGTCACTGCTGGCCATGCTGCCATAGCAACCAGGAAATACTCACCACCGTCATTGGAGTAGTGTGACTGTGTATGTGCGTGTGTGTTGGCGGGGAAAGCGATCAGAACGTGACTGGGGAGTCCAGACAGACTTGAAGGAGAAATTGAAGCTGGTTTTTACCTTTACCTTCAATTTCCAATTTTTTTCCCTGACTTTTTGCCTGAATTGTAAGTGTGAGGGGGTTGGGAAGGCAAGGGTGGGTTAGTTAGTGGTGTCTGTGTGGACATGGTGGACAGAGCAGAGAGATCATATGATATGGATTGGTACTGATGTGTGTAGTATGTAGAAGTATGACCTGGGGAGAAGGTTACTGCGTGTGTACAAGTGTGTGCGGAATGTAAAGGTCGCATGTCCATACGGAACCTGACAAGTTATTTTCCTTTTTGATTGGGACCTCAGTACATCAAGAGATGGCTGCCAGCACCGCAACGACCACTGTCCTGCCCCCAGTGAAGAACGTGATGGTCTACAGGAATGGAGACCCCTTCTACTGTGGACGGAGGTTTGTGATCAACCAGCGACAAGTGTCCACCATGGACGCCTTTCTGAACGAGGTGACCCAGTGCATTGGAGCCCCGCTGGCAATACGGAATCTGTACACACCCAGGCAAGGCCACAAGGTCATAGAGCTCCAGGACATTCAGACAGGAGGCCAATATGTTGCCGCTGGCTTTGAGAAGTTCAAGAAACTGGAGTGAGTACAATAAATACATATAAATATCTAAGTTGTCCTGAGTGAAAGACTATAAATATGATTTCATGGTGTAATTTTTGTGGAGTGCATTGCGAGAGGCTTACGTTTCAACATTTCTATGTTGTTTTTCTGCGCAGTTATCTAAATGCTGGGATAAGAAAGCCAGCAGTTGCCCGTGAAGAGTCTCAGGTAGGATTAGTTTTTTCGTGTGATGGCCAACGCACTCCATCACTCATTAATCTGCATCTAACCAAGCAGGAATGCAGCACCGAAGGAGCACTCACTTATTCATATTGCATCTATCTATCTGTTGAGCTCTCGCCAAGTCAAGGGTGACAACTTCCTGTTTGTGTGTTGCGCCTGGATGTTTTTCCATTGCAGCCTGAAAGTCTATATTGATCTTTTGTGTCTGGTGACACCTGAGGGGATTGTGTTGTGATTAGTCACAGATTAGATGCATTTTGTGAGACAGGGTGTGAGACTGTGTGCTAACATTCTGTCAGTCAACATTTTTGAAAATGTTCCGCTGGCAACTTTACATTTTATCATGCAAACCTTGAGGAAGTAACTTAAACTTTCAGGAAATTCAGGGTTACATGTTTGGCATAAGCAAATACGAACTTTCTTTAAGGAAAATACAACTGCACTTCAGAAATGCGGTCTGGTCCATGGCTGGCCATATAGTTGTCATGCTCAGAGTGTGTCTCAAGTCTTAAGCAGTCGTTGTTACTTTTCAGTGAGACATAAAAGAGTAGAGAGTAATTGTGTGTGCCTTGGGTGTCTGCCATTTTTTAGCCTGTGCCCTCAGTTTGTCTTTAGTTTTAAAGTCCTACATGCCTGTGCTGCGGTTGCTGTGGAGCAGTGAGGGAAGCGTGTGTATGTGTTTCTACCTCTGTGTGTGTGTGTGTGCGTGTGTGTGTGCGTGCCCTGTGTTTGATTGTGCCTGTGAAACAAAGAAAAATGCTTTTAGAGCTATGAGCATGTCTGGGCAGGCCCTACAACCCAAAGTCAGATGAGCCAAGCCCTCTTTCCAGTCATGACCGTCGCCACTTCAGGCAGAAAACAATGAACGACAGTCACATACTGTATATTAGAATCAAGTCCAAATGTCATCCGCGTGGCGGGGCGCGACCCGTTTTTCTCATCAATGGCAGCTAGATGGGTCACAAAGCCTTGGATTATGTCCGTTTCCATGGTTGCAGCTCTTGTGGCTGACCTGAGTAGAATAGCCATTTAGTCATTATCATGTTTTGGTTCTCTCTTGTGATGGAGATGGATGTTTGTTTGTCTTAATGTCTTGTGGCGCATGTAAACACATGCAGATTTTCCCTGAACTGTGGAAATGATTATGTTTGTCTATGTGCTCACGCTCAGGCAAGAATCATCCAGAGGCCATATGTTTCAGCAAAATGGAGAAAATATGTGCCTGTCCCGTGCATCATACAGTAAGAACGACAGCCTGGGAGCTGCCACCGCTGCACACGCTCATGTGACAGATATGTTGATTCGATAACAACTCACTATGTCTCACACTGTCGATTCAGTGTTTTCCGTAACGGAGATCTTCTCTGCGCACCATTCCGCTTCATCATTCCACGGAGTATGAAGCAGGACCTGGAGCAAATCCTAAGTCTGGTCACGGAGAAGGTCAGTTTGAGGACCGGAGCCGTGCGCAGGTCAGTGACCCCGACAGATGCCAAGTGCAGATGCTGGGAGGACAAAAGTGGTGATGCGTCTGACCATGATGCTTCATCAGGTTGTGTTCTCTTGAGGGAGTGACAGTGGGCTCGGCCGCCGAGCTGGAGACAGGCCACTGTTATGTTGCCGTGGGAACAGAGAAGTTCAAGAAACTTCCTTATATGGAGCTGCTGGTTTCAAAAGCAGCTGAGAGGTATTGTTGTGCTTGCGTCGGGAATACCAATACGCCTGCTGATTTGAATTTGCTGTGTTCATGCATGCAAGCTCAAATATCATGAAGTATCAAGCTTTTCTAGATATTGTTTTATAGATATTATCCGGGAAAGAAGAGGATGTTGAGAGGAATGGAGGTAAATTTTGGCATTTACACAAAGTTCAGCCTCATACACTTAAACATCAAGATATGATCAGAATGTATTTCACAGCTCATTGTGACAGTTCAGACCTCAATATTAGCAGAATAATATGATTCAGTGAACCAACACAGACAGACAGACAGACAGACAGACAGACAGACAGACAGACAAAAGGACGTCTCCCATGTGTCTGCCCCAGAACAGGAAGGCAGGAAGTGGACCTGAAGACAGATACAGTGACTCTGCCCTTCTCGACTCCCCAGAGGTCAGAACAGACTGTTTGTCTGCTCTGCTGGTGATCCGTTTGCTGTTTACTCTTTCTTGTATCCGATTCATTTCAGTCAGACGGACGGAGGGTGAAATCTACGGGAGATGACGTCATAGGAGCTCCACAGGGGGCCAGGAGGGAGGAGAGCTCGGTGTTTGACTCCAGACCTGTCAAGATGCGCAAAAACAGAGCCAGACCTCTGATCAGCAGTAAATACGGTCAGGACCCCATCTCTCACTCACACACACACACTCGCTGACATAGTTGTGTGCCTGTATACAACTTCCATTGATTAATGATGTCGATCTATCATAGCTCCTCCCAGTGTTTTTAAGAGGCCAATGAGGAAGAGGAGGGAAGAAGTGAGAGGAGCTGAGGAGGTCCTGGAGGATGAGAACACGGCCACAGAGCTTCCTGTTGACCAGGTGGACCTCACACTCATACTTGCGAGAGACGATGCAGCAAAATATGAGCACTCTGAAATTTCATATTCTGCTTCAAGAGAGTAGCAGAAATTGTGGAGGATGAAGAGCCGAGCAACACAGGCGAGGCTGGTGTGTATGGAACGAATCAGGTGAGCAACATCCAATAAGTGTGTGAAACAAAAACAAAACAATTGATTAACCATTATTCACGTGATTAGGTGAGGCAATACTGAAGCACACATTTCCTCTAGTCGAGACTATTGTAATATAATTGTAAAATTGCTATTACACAACATGTCAACTAAAATCTTGTACTCCATCTGTGTCTAACAAGACACTCACCAAAAAAAGCACATTTCCATCGCAGCATGAAATGTTGCAGGGTATTTCAGGAGAACAACGCTCAGACACAGACAGCTAAAATAGCAATTAACATTAAAAAAAAACTGAAATCAGTGACAAAATGTGAGCTTGTTACCGTGTCTGTGCGTGGGTTAGAGGGGTGTGTAGGCATAATGATGTTTGTAGTGGCTGTATCTGCACTGAATATCTTGCATCCTCTCAGGAGCCATCAGCATCAGATCAAGCACGCACTGAATCCCAGACAGAGCCACAGAATATGATGGTGACAACGCAAAATACAGCAGAAATTGAGCAGGATTCTGTACCCCATGCTGACAAACTGGTAACACTCATACACTGGCATCTATGTGTATAAATTTACACCCCACAGAGTACATTGGCAATAATGAGTTCTGTCTCTACACTCAAAAGGAGCAAAAGACGTCTCCAAACTCCAGAGCACCATCACAAACGTCTCACAGCCCTCGAGACGGCAGAGGTGTGCTCAGTGACAACGAGCTGTCTGCAGGACAAACGGCAAGTCTGCAATTTTCATGCTCGTGTGCAAAGTGCATCATAAGTCTCACTTCCAACCAGCTGAAATTTGTTGTGGGGTTGATCAAACCTTTGTCTTTTTACAACAGGACCACTCACCAACTTCAGTCCAGCAGTCCCAACCTCAGGAGGGCCGAGGGGCCGGAGAGCACTGAGGCTCACCTTTCTTCTCCTCCTCCTCCTCTGCCTCCTCACAGGATATAAGCTGAGAAGAAAGTGAAAAGTATCCCTACCTACACATCTACACGCAGAATGAATCAAAGTGGTATCAAACTGGGGAATTAGACTGTGGAAATTGTGGTAATGTAACAATGTTTATTTATTCTGTGCTTTCATTTATGAAGCTCAAGTGTGACCCAATCGCTGCAGAAGGAGCAGGATTAAAATAACAAAGATAATAAGAGAATCACGTCTGTCATCTGAGTGAAATCAGGGCTTCTGCCTGTTAAGGGGTAACTGTGTAGTCAAATTCTGTGTCAGATTGGGTGTGACAGTGCATAAATCAGGACATCGGAGATATGATCAGTACATAAGGAACAACATCCTCAGACACTTTTGACATGAATGTGTCTCACATGCCATACGGACAATGATACAAATGAAGAGTATCTTGCCAAGAATTTATTGATACACTGCTGTAATATTAAATACTTGTTTTATCGAGTGTTATCTGTACAAAGTCCTCTGTCAAACACCATGACTGGGACAATAAAAGCTATGCGAGTTTCTTCTCTCAGGAATGTATTTGAATTCATGTTTACACAACATACACAATTATTTACAGCTTAGCCTCTCTGTCATTAAATCATAGCAGCGTGTCTTGCCAACTGGCTTCCAAAAAAAAAAAAAAAAACCCGAAAAACAAAAAAAAAACCTCAGTATATTCAGCAATCCTCTCAATCCCTTTCACTGATACCCCCACACACATTCTGTGAGAAGTTAGTCATGGTACAACAGTTGTTCAGCTGAGAAGTAAGATGTAGTTGGTCCATTTCAGCCCCTAAGCCTAATTTGTGTGTGGTTGCCATGGCATTTATTCAGATGCCAGTCACACAGTGAAGTAGTGGAGCGCTTTCACATAGATGTTAACAGCCGAGGTTTTAAAGCAGGGTTCATAAATCTGATCTGGGTTGGGGTTGAACCCTGTGTGAACCCATTCTGCTCCAACTTGGGCTGAGAACGATTCGCAGAGTTCATTTAAGGTACAATTCTTCTTGCAGAGTCGTTGCCCTGCAGCAATCACCTGCAGAGTATAAATCTCCCTTTTCTTCCTTTCACCTTATTTGCTGTTATTCTACCCACTAACTGGATTGCTCCGGGGAGAATTTGTTCAAGTTCCTGTGATCTCTGTCATCCATTGAGCTCATGCTACACATAATGACGCCAACCACTGTGAGTATCAATCCAACCATGGCACCTGCAGAGAAAAAGACCAGCAAGGAATCTGAAAACCACAACTCACAGATGGGGCACATTAAAATACACAATACATTTTCACAGTATTATTCTTAAACAGCCACAAGACGTTAACTTCCTAGTGAAGTGTAGCTCTCGCAGGTCCCAATCCCCGATAAACAGTAAAAGATATGTTAAGAAGGCTTCTCTCAGAGAACTTGCCCAAGAAATAAATATGCAGATCACAAATAATGTGACTGCCGTAGTGGATCAGTTGCAACTGCAGCTGGCCGAAGACAGAGAAGGAGAGGAGGTTGGCGATATCAGAGGCAGTGCCAGAAAAGGATTGGTGAGAGTATGGAGGTCAGACACACTAAAAGCATTGAAAATGACGAGTTGAGAGGCAGAGCAAGCAGATATGATGGAGAGAGGGAAGCTAGATATATTGTGTTGTCCAGTAGATGAGATGGAAAGGTGGCTAGGCCAGGAGCATCAGAGGAGGATGCAAACTGTTCTCCAAAGGAGTAGATGGAAAGACGAAAGGGCGTGGAGTCATCTTGAAGGAACATTCATGAGCTTGAAGCTAGAAATAGAAAGGGTAATGTTAAATGTTGTCAGTGTGTATACGCCATGGGTAGAATGGATTTCTCAGGGGAGAGAACTTTTGGAAAAAGTTGGATGAAGTTGGAGAGTCTCCCAAGAGGTGAGAGCTGATCACTGAGACAGTGGACATGTTGGACAGGGGAAAAGAGGAGACCTCTTAGAGTTGAGGAAGGTGCATACAGGTAGATTATAACCTGTATTGAAGATGCAATCTGATTGAGGTCAGAGATTGCAAAGTAGTTCCAGGAGAGACGAGGAGAGACAAGCAGAGGCAGCAACGATTGGTGGCGTGTAGGACGACCTCAGTCACAAGTGAGATGAAGCAAGTGAAATCGCAGCCAAGGATTAAATGGTGGAAACTGAGGAAGCAGGAGTGTTGTCAGCAATTCAGGACAAGCTGAAACAGACTTTGGGAAATCGTGAGGATTTACCAAAGGAATGGGAGAGGACAGCTAAGCTGATGAGGGAACCTATCAGAAAGGTATGGTGGTCTAGGCAAGGGATGAAGGGAGACTTAGTGGTGGTATGAAGATGAAAAAGAGAGCATCCAGAGGGAGAAGTTGGCAAAGAAAAAGTGGAATGAAAGGGGGGACAAAAGTCAGATAGTTTGTTCATTCACAGAGGAGAGGTAGCGGATATATTGGACAGAGGATGTTGGAGATGTAGCTGCCGAGTCAGAGGAAAAGAGGAGTACCACAGACAAGGTTCATGGATGTAGTTGAGGAAGGCATGCATACAGTGCATTCATCGACTTCATGTAGACACACACATCAATCACACACACGCAAACACAAATGCATAGTCCCGCCGTCTGCCCCGGTTCCAAAAAGTACACCAGTGTGTCAGTATCAGCAACATGAGTCACTTACGTTTGCCTCCCAACTCCTCGCCGAGTAGCTTTCCAGTGAGCAGCGTGAAAAGGAAGGTGAGCGAATTGGCCACTGGAACAGCCAGGGACATTTCTAGAAATGAACACCAGTAAAGAGGGAAACATTGATGCCATCCTCTTAACTTCAAATTCAGGGCCCTTTCTCTATCCTCTTGACTACGGGTGGGTAAAAATATTGAATAATCGATGCATCAAAATTTTCCGTCCTTCGATTTGATATCGACTCGGCAATCACTCTGAATTGATTAATCACCTGGCCAGTGAGATAGCTGTCTTTGTACTTCATGTGCACAAGTGAGCTGTCGTGGTGCTGCCTACTATGTTTTATTTTCAGATGTGTTAATGCTCAAAAGGAACTGTGAAGTAACATACCCTATGCGTTATTATGAGCATGAAGATATATAATATAGAATTAATTAAAAATTGCCAACAGGTACTTATTAATTTGTGTATTCCTACTTTTTGTTGAATTGAATATAAGCATTTAAATCAATATGGAATTAATGATCGAATCGAAACCTTACGAATCAAAATCGAACGGAATCAGGAAGTTCATTTCAATACCAAGCTCTACACATGATAACACCATTGCTGAGTCATCAGTTATTATAGAGGAGCTTCAATCAGCCCCCTGAACGTTTTCAAACACGATGTTATCCCACAGATGGAACAAATATCAAACAGAACATGTAGCCAAAGGATTATGCATCCAGTTACATGCAGATGACGTAAAATTCCAGCAGCAGATGGATATGGGTACACTGACTCACTGAATACTTCAGGATTCTGATCCTTACACAAGTTTGAATTGAGCACACGTCTCTATAACCCCTAATTATGTTTGCCTAAAGCTGCAATCTATCAATACTTAATATATTTAGAAATATACCGACAGTATATTTGAAACTTAAGGGCTTTTTATACTGAATTTGCCGGAATCCAACGTGTTGTTCTCCATGAAATATGTGACTCACCTGTGGACGCGAGAGTGAAATAATAAACCACGGAGCCGCTTTGGTTCAGCAAGAATGGGATCAGGTACTACAACAACAGATAAAGGACTTTTACCATCGAGCAGGAGAAAAACGGTGAACTATAGCAGTCACCAGAGATCCTTCACACCTTATAATTTAGAAGGAGGAACTTCATTTCTGCCAGTAATTGGAGTAGTTTGTTGCTGCCCCTCACATGTTCCATGCCATCGGTGCCTCGCTTCAGGAACGGATTTGAGCAGCCCCATAGCATCGAGACCACAAGGAGAGACAACACCTCGACTACGACACAACACAGCAAAATACATTTAGCAAATGGGAACGAGAGTGCGAGATTGATAACTACAGGAGCGAGATATTAACAATATAATACTGTAGCTAGCTGGCACTCGGGTTAGCAATAAGGAAGTTGGAACGCCGAGTGCTAGCCTTGTCTTAGTTGTGTTATATTGTGGCATTTTAAGCCCACCGCGAGATAAACAGAATAATAAAGCAAAACTGATAAGCAAAGCTTACATCTGAACAACAAACAGTGCATGTAAGCGACGGAAATTGTTTTCTGGAACGTAAACTACTCACAGAGGGACACCATCCCGGTGTTAAGAGTAGCCGGCAGGCTACGTTCAAGAGAGCAAAATTGACAACGATATTTTAGAGGGCTTCTAAGATGATTTTGACTTAATATTCAACCCCGAATGCTAGTATGAGGGAAGAAAGGGGAAATATGGTTGGAGATTCAACGAGAATGAGAACACGATAGTGCTGTGATGGGCTGTAATTGTGGGCGCGACTCGCGGCTGGTGTTGCTATCCTGAACACAGCTTCGACATCTTTTTTTTTTTCTTCTCAATGTTCAACCGAAGAAGAACACCAGAGGGCGTTATAGAGAGGCTCGGGATGACGTACACCTTGAGAATTCTTCTTTCGCCTCTACATGTTCACGATTGAAATTTATTTTCATGCTTCTTAACACATATCAGCATCCAAAATAGTTCAGAATAGCAAAGAGAGAAAGTCATTTTGAAGTTTTTTATTCTCATACCACTTCATCGTAATAATCCACTTACAATAAAACTGCATGGATACACATAATATAAAGTGCAAAGTCCTTTGGCATCAGACTACAGAAGAACCACAAAAACATAGACTGGCCTCTTGATGTGGGATCTTCCTCCTTGTTAAATACACTGGCACACAGTCCTACTAAATGCACACTGAACACGTGCTTTGAATATGACAAAGTTAACCAAGTATTTGAAATATGTGATACTGGTCAGCAACAACCTTTTGCTACTGTGTTTGTTGAAAAGGTAATCCTCACAGCATTGCATTTACGTCCGACATGAAATCACACCATTCCCTGCACTCTTTGATAAAGAAATGTCCACTCAATATACAAGCACATTGAAACATTATCTTAGTTGCAATCGTGATGCAAATATACAGTATGAATGTGTCGCTGATATGCATTGCTCACTATGTGGACACAGTCTATCCATCCAAAAAGTGTTCCGGTCTGTGTATCCACCCACTGGGAGCTCTTTGGTGGTGGACACCGGCAGCACAAACAGTCTCGATGAAGTCCACACACAGTCTTGGTAATGCTGCTATGTGTTTCCCCGATGTGCTGTGTCGTGTATGGTGACCTCTGTGGAGTCACTGCGAGTGCTGAACAGGTCTACTTGACTCCCTTCTGTGCTACTCAGTTCTACTCTGGGGAGACAGAATCCATTTTCTGAGTGACAGAGGCTGCCAGACACCGTGTTCACTCCTATGGCGTTCATCTGCATGGTGGATGATGACATTTTTGGCCGTGGTTTGGGGTGACCGTTGGATCCCAGGACACGTGACTCAAGGGTGCACCTGTTATCAAGGAGACACAATGTTACCGTGACGCTACAAGCACAGCTCCCCGCTGCCAGTGTAGGAGTCATCAGTTGATTCGCAAAATATTGTCATTGGTGTGAAACTAAGCCCTGGGAAACGGAGGCAAGCGCAGTGTATGTTACCAAATCAACATGACTTGTATGCTGCAAATTAGTGATGCTTTGTGTGACCTCAATGCATTAATGGTTATTCTCAGAGAGAGCAAATGAACATGTTCACTTAGATTACGGAAAATTTCCATCCTTCAACCACTGTAATCTATAATTAGGCAATTCCACTGTTCATCTTGGGTGTTAATCCAAGGAATAAATTGTCATGTGCTCGCTGATGTACTGAGACATTCTGGGATTATCCCTCTAATTACTTTGAATGAAAACGGTAACTGGACTATTTTTAGTTGTACTATACTGTACTGTTCCAACATCCTCTGAGACACGATGTTCAGAAATAGTATGTGGATCTTCATTTCCACATCATAATTAATGAGAGAACATCACTTTGTCAATACAGACGGCTGCTCTTTGAAAACTGCAATAATTTTACAGCGTGTGCCTGAAAAATCGATTGACAACGACATAGCGTGCCTCATCAGGCAAGATGTGAGTAAAAATAACGTGGTTTGTTTATTTGTTTAGAGCTTCCAACAGACTGCTATTCACACACCAAGCACGAAAGAGGCACCCAAGGAGGAATGCAACCTGACCTGTTATATGTCTTCACAATGATTAGCAGAATGGTAAGAATGATGATGATGCCGATGACGATGACAGCAATCATAGCCCCAGAACCTGAGGAAAAACATTTTTTGGTAAGTTTCCATTTTTTTCCACCCGTACGTCTCTGGTCTGTGCACTGCAGCCTATTTTGAAATGTATGCACTTGTTACTTAGCAACAGCATCGCTCACAAGCAAACACAACGCGGCAATTGTTTCTTATTAGCTGAATCCGTGCCATACTCATATCAATCATCAGACTGCGCAGCACGATGGGGCTGTCCTTTGTAAACGAGCATCAACACATTTTCCACCGTGGTTTGACACCATACTTACTCTGGATGAGGATTTGTTCTCTGGACTTGGTAGTGGTGGTGGTGTTTGAGGGCGCTGTGGTGGCGATGGTCCCAGGTGAGACTGTTGACGTTTGCATCTTCAGCAATGACCTTCGGAGAAACAGAGCAGCATCCTCAGCTCGCTGAACAACCTCAAATCATGATTTTGAAAAAACAAGGTCTAAGTAGTTCCTGTTAGTGTGACGAAGCTCGATCACTTTTGGGGATGAGTGAGGGAATATTGCATATAGAATAATCATAAATGTTTGCTCAGGGTATTCCATAGCCGGGCAGAGCTGGCTACAGGTAGAACTGTAAATGAAGTGGTAATGTTGTGTGACCTTCCACTAATGGTAGAAGTCAGCTGCCATGTTTAAAGGCCGCATTCCATTTAAGTGGAAACTGGGGAACAGAGCCGTCATTGTCACTTAATTACTGGTGGCTGTGCTAGAGCAGATTCCCCCTCTGAGAGAAGGCGCTGTTTGGCAGCTGGGTTACAAGTATGTCTGTCAAATCATCACACACACACACACACACACACACACACACACACACAACCAACTCAACACAACCAACCTGGGCTTATTAGAGGACAGGTGTTGACAGGTGTATTGTATTTTCTTCCTCTTGTTCTCCCTCCTCCTCTTTTGGCTCGACCCCTCGGGGGTCGCCATAGTGGGTCACCTGTCTCCATCCCCAGCTGACACACCAACCACCCTCATGTCTGCCTTCACTATTCCCATGCACATACCTAGCTGCTCCATCTTCTACGTCCTCCATTCAGTATATCCGCTGTGTCCTCTCTGCACATGTCGAGACTATTTTAATCTTGCCTCTCTGGCTTTCTCCCAAAATCACTCCACCTCAGCTGTTCCTCTGATGATCCAATTTCCAATCCTGTGTAACCTGCTTTCTCTCGAATGAAACCTCAGCATCTTCATCCCAGCCACTTTCAGCTCAACCTCCTGCACCTTGGCAGAGCCAAAGTTTCTAAAGCAAACATCATGGAACGTCATGTCTCACTACCAACTTGTAGTACCAGCCTGGCTGCTATTTGTCTTTAACAAAGCAATCAAGTTTTTTGCCTTGTCTTTTGCTGAGGTCCTCCGTATCTGAACTGTCCCTTGTCATTTTTCTGAAGAATCGCTGCTAGAATTGAGGAAACAGCCCACACTCCAGGTCAGGGAAGTCAATCTTCCTCTTTGTTCTGGCATCATTCAAAATCGTTACTGAGGCATAGATTTAATGAACTGCAGTTTTTGTTTCCACTGAGCCTGGATTAGCGTCAGCGAGGGGGTTCCTCATCCTCTGATTGCACAGGGTGCTGAAAAACACAGAGGAGGTAATAAGGCTGCAGAGTCATCCACAGCATGACTCAGCCCTTTCCTCACAAATCAGATGGCCAGAGCTGCATTTCAGGTCACTGTGACTCAACAAAGTGGATGAAGTACACTGTAGTAAGAGAAAAACGACGGTGACAACAAAAATGGAAATTTATGAAAGCTTTAATCACCAGCAGATGTTTGGCGCCCGAGCAAATGTCTCAATAAGAATCAGCATAACTACATAAATCCTGCAATCAATTATTGATATCTACAAAAGCTTCATCAGCATTGTCAACCATTTTAGCTACACCTCTGTAGTCGTGGTGTGTAAACATTTAATGGTGGTGATGAGGAGTTGTTTAAGGGGATGATGGGAGAGACAGACAAGCTTGAGGTCAAGTTAAGTCTGAGCAAGTTATTCATCCATCAGTCCGTCTATCTATCTATTTACCTACGCATCTAGTTCGCAGGTTAGCTAACTAGCTAGCTGGATGGTGATGTTTACCTCGCTAGCTGGCTACCTAGAGTAGACAGTTACAGTGGCTATCAACCTGCTTGCTATCTTCTTAAGTGTAGCGATCTGTTCTGTCTGTATGTCTGTGTTTCAGAGGGTGCTGGTTTAATGCCAGCCTCCTCCCAGAACAAAGTTGAGGTATCCATGGGAAAGGCACCTCAACTTGTCCAAAGGCACCTCACTGAGGTGTCAAGTAATCTTCATCAAATAGTCAGAATGGGTCAAATGCAACGAGTCCAAACTTTTCCTCAAGCATTCATACAGTAAAATGGTATCAAAGACTCAAATAGGATGAGTGTTTAGCTTGGGGCTGCTCCAAAACTCGCATTACAAATTAGAAGATTCACATGAACCACAGGTTGCCGAAGTGGTGCCACAGGTGTTTGTTTTGTTTATTTGTTTGTTATTTTTAGGTCTAACTCTTTTCCTTTTGTCTTTCTAGCATTCGCATAAAATGTGAACAGCTTTTGGACTTTTGTCTGCAATCCAATTTGATATGGGCCTCTGGCTTTAATCACGCATCTCTGATTCTGATTCTGAAGCAAGCCTGTGAGTCTGTCACCAGATAAGAAATCAGAGCTCAATCTGACAGACCCAACACAGCCCATGGCCCGCTTTGTCTCTCACAGTCATTTCAGTCTGGATGTGTTTTGCCAAGAGACTGACAAATGGAGTCTGAAGAAGACCCTACACACACACACCGACACACACACCTCTGCTGCTTTCAGCAAATAGGTACTGTCTCACCAGTATGGCTGTGGACACATTAATAATCCATACTGAGATTAGCAGCGACATATATCATGTTTGCTATTTGGAGAGGTGACAGCTTAAGATAAGGGGCCAAATGACCTTATGACGCGTAAAACCACAAACCAGCAAACCACACTCAGTACTGGAGCCTTGTGGGATATACTGTATGATGTCACAGTCATTTGTTTTCCATATAGAGTTGACTAAAGATACAAGTCCACTGCATAAGGATTGAGACTACGCCGTCTCAGAGAAAGCGTAAAATTCCATCTAAAACAAAGGCTGCAGCACGGTGGGTGAACATCGCTTATTGATCAGGCTGGAAGTGTCGCATCCAGCAGCCGTTCTTGTCTCCACATTCAAATCCTCTGAATCCCCAGTAATGGAGGAACAAACAAAGTCCAGCTTGGTTGCCAATCTGTTTTATTCTCCAGTGACCCCATTTGTTCAGAAGATGAATGTGAGGAATTACAAGGAATTTGGATTCATTTATTTATTCATTCGGGGGAGAGAGGGTGTGTTGGCTTGCAAACTTTGTCTGAAGCTGTGCTCTGCGGTCTAACTTTTTAAGGAACGGTGTTATGTAATAAAACTTATTTTTTTGGGCACCGAATAATGTTACGCAACTTTATCACCCGCCGGCTATGAGAGAACAATGCACCCAAGTCCATACACGAACTACTAAATAATCACTGATCCAGGTATGCATTATGTCTGCACAGTGCTATACATCATGATTGCATGAGTGTGTTTGTTGAGGGTTTTGTGTATTTGTCTCTGCCCGACTGAAAATCCAAACTGGAGGACATCATGTCTAAACACAGCCTTGCCTACCTCATCTCAGATCATGGTTTTCTTTTTTCTTTTTCTTTTTCTTTTTCTTTTTTTCTTTTCTTTTTTTTTTTTTTGTTCCAAAGGACATCGCCGTGGCGGAGGAATTCATACCTTCTCCAATCAGTCTGCTCTGATGTCACTCCGCTCTCGTCTCTGCTGTAATCACGCTTTGTGTGTTGTTCCACAGATTGCAGCAATTCACCGCCACAGCAGATTCAATATCCTCTCTTCCTCCCTGGGCAAACACACTATTTATTGGTGTGTGTTCTCGATGCTGACTCCTGACGCACAACAGGAACAATTCAATTTCCACTTTTTATACGAGAATATGATGGCTGAGCCCACAGCCCAGCTAGACTTGTTCCCCTCCAGCGCCTTTCAGCCAAAGCACGGATAGACATACACACACAGATGAATGCTTCAAAAACAACAATCAAAGCATGACCTTCCTCAAATGACTGCCACAGTCAATATTTAAGCTGCCATTCGCAGGTTGATTCGACGAACATGACACTACTAGTTCTGCTCTTGTTGGAGGAGCGGCCATTGGAGGTGACACTGACAGCACACAGGTTATCGCCACCAACAACAAGTCACTGTGCAAAATGTTCTTCCAGGCTGGATTTGCTTGGGAATTAATGCATAGATATCTAAAAACTTGTTAATTTTATTTGAGCGAAGAAGTTGTGGAAACAGCAGTGAAGCAACAATCGCCTGGAAAATAAAAACACACCAGGAAGGTGGAATAGAAGTTGACTGGATTGTTTTTGTTTATAGGTAATCCATTCCTCCACCGACGTTCTAGACGTTGAACTTTAGAGCAGTATGCCGTGTTGCTTACAGGGAGCGTTCCCATCACACATCTATCAACGCCGCTCACCAGGTGGAGACTCTGTGTTTGCTTTGGTCATCTCACATGCTGAAATAATGTTGAAGTTTATTATTACATAAGGCTTTTGAACGGGCCCATCATTGTCCGAACGAATGATACATGGATTATTGTCCTAGCATGGCCTTTGTTATTTTGTTTGAAACTGGCAGTGCTCAAAAGAGTCAAGCCCTTTGTTATGAAAGGCCTAAAACATCTTGGGATACTTTTTTTTTTTTTTATCACGTCGCTTTGTAATTACAAAGATATGCAAGTAATGGGACCAACTGTGTTGCATTGCCTTTGTTAGGCGCAGCCAAAAGAAAGATAAGCATGAGAAAGTTTTGATTAAGAAGTGGAGAATGAGTAGTGCTCTCTCAGCCACAAAGGGCAAAAGGTTAACTTTTATTGCTGTGTGAATCTAACACAACATGTCACGTTACATGTTTAGATCAATGAGCAGACCGGGAGTGTATCTGAACTCTGTTCTCTCTGTCTCTCTCCCTCTCTCTCTCTCTCTCTCTCTCTCTCTCTCTCTCTCTCTCTCTCTCTGTGTGTGTGTGTGTGTGTGTGTGTGTGTGTGCGTGTGTATGTGTGTGTGTGTGTGAAAAACACACCAGCACAGATTAGTCAAACTACCTCACAGCAACAAAGAGGAAGATGCAACAATGTGCAGGCGCCACGGTCCCATTGCTGTCAAGCTAGGGAGGATTTAAAGCCTTTATAAGGATATTGTATTCTTTTTTTTCTTAGATGGTGCGTTCTTTGCTGTCAAACCTCTGTATACGTATCAGAGAGAAAAGCTGCATTAGCGCCTCGTATCTAAATTTTCGTCCCAGCGATGAGCCAGATCCAAGTGCAGCCTGTGAGTGTGTTAACACTGAATTTTAGACCCCAAAAAAATGGGGCCCGGTGGACGGGTAGATGAAAAACACAAAAACAAACTGGGAAAACAAGCAAAACTATTCTTAGAAGCGGCAAACACCTCAGTGAATTATCGTCTTGACATGGAAATTGCAGGACGTCTACCAGATCAAAGCCTGCAGCCAGAAATTAGCCGTTGTGTCATTTTACCAATTATAGCTGACTTCACTTTCAACATCCTGCAAATGTGGGTTCAAACACATTCCACACATTTGTCAAGCTCCCTGGTGTAACTAAAACTAGTATGTATTCTATCACTACACACTCTATTGTGACTGACATATGATTAAAAGGTGCAGAAGAGAGGAGAGATGGACATAAAAGTAAAGGCTCCAGACTTTGAAAGCTGCCAAAGAGATCCCTAAATCCAGGATGTCTGTGGAATGTCAACGATCCCTCCTCACCTGAACCTAACCTACTGTCTCGCCACATTGTCTGGGACAGCCACATACACACACTGACACACAGACGCAGACACAGACACACACACACACACACACACACACACACACACACACAGTCAGATACACAAAAGCCTGATACATCCACCCAACTATGGTAGAATAAATCAAAGCGAGAGAGAGAGAGAGAGAGAGTGACTTACCGAGCCGTGTCTGAGAAGAGACGGCCTCCTCCTCAGGTGAGAGCCGGAGCAGCGCCTCAGCCGCCCCCCCTCCCTCAGCG
>OMPJ01010227.1:0-33411 GCA_900312935.1 Carapus acus
TCTATGTTTAGTTGTCCACTACCCTTATTCTGTAGTATTCTTTGAGCTTTGACTGAGCATTTCCATTGATCGGTAAATCAATAAAGTACCGTACCTCCCTACGTACCCATCTACATCTCCCCAGTTTCACATTATCCTCACTTAAAATCGGAATATCCTCACTTGGCAGACTAAATGATAATCACATCATTCATCTCTCTGGCAGTCAAATTTAGCAAGCGAGTACAGCAACGCTGACGATTTGGTGGCTCCCACCATACATTCTAGCGAGACCTGTGCCCCTCCACTACACTGCAGCAGGTCTTTGCCCTTTCACAGGGAAGTCCTCGTTTGTCTGAGGAGAATGGCAAGACCACCTCGTCCAGCCAAAAAGAACTGCTGTGACTGACGCGCCTCAGGAGAGAAATGGACAGATAAGATGGATTTAGATAAACAGGAATTTGGAAATTTCCACGAAATGCCAGCAAACACAGACACAGCCCTATCTCCTCAATATATATCATATATCTGTGAGGGTAGTCATGCCATTTTTGGTTCCTTCCTTTCGGTCCAGCAATAACACCGGGGAGTGCTGGTTAAGCAGACACAAGTGAACATAAAATCCTAAATCGGTCATCTGTACTTGCTTTCATTCAGCAACCAAATGAGTGAATATGAAATATGTGGGTTTGAATTGTTCTAATTTCCACAGTTTAATATTTCATTTTAAAGCATACATGACAGGCATTGGTTCATCCCTTGGGAGTGTTCAATGATAGAGCACATGCTCAGACTTTCTACAACAGCCACCAGAGGAGCAGGATAAATTTCCCAAAGGAGCAAATTATTATATGACCCATGAACTTTGACCTCCCGCAGTCTTGAGAAAAGAGAGATGACTGTTGCCAAGTCTGTTTCGTTTCATTTACCCAGACATTTTATGTCACAGAATAATCACAACGGGACGGCCAGCCCAGCTTATGTTTCTCTTCATTGCAGAAGCATGTTCGTAATTAGCTCCAGTCCATCCATTCAAGCAGTGTAACAGAGCAGAGGATGAAGCCGGGCCTCAGTGTTCTGTCAGCAAAGCAGCTGCTCTGACAGATATTAGCTCCTTTAGAGCACTGACCACTCCAGCAAGCCTGATAATATAACTCTGAAAATTGGATATGGTCACTGAGGGACAAGAAGGCTGAGGGAATCAGAATTACTCCTCATTGGTATGTGATTTACATTTTTCCATTGGTCTTTAAAAGGCCGACGTCGGACTCAATAAGAAGATTAAAAGCAAATATAGTTTTGTCAAACCAAGGGTTTGGGTGAGAGCTATTCACTTTAACGTCAGCTTTAAGTCTGAGATTTGCTGTCAGGCTTGGTGGTAGCTTATTGGAGGGCTTATGGGCCTTTTTTACCAACTGCACTGCGTTTCCTCCTCTCCACCCCAAAGCAGGGGTTGAAGAATCCAGAGTGGATTGAGAGTGCAACTGCATTAAAGTTTGGTTTGCTCCAGCGTCAACGTGTTTGTGTGGGCTGGAACGTCGTCCAAACTTCTCGCTGCTGGATACTTGTGATTTCACTCCTAAGTGCCGCATGTTGCAATGACCTTTGTCATTACGAGGAAAAACAAGGTCTCCACAGGCTACAGACACCTCTTAAAATAAGGAGGGACGGCTGCTCTGCACCGTCTCAGTGGGGAAGCGTGTGCCACTGAGACACGGACCCTGGGAAGCAGTTAGACTGTGGACCAGGTTGTCATTGGTTTGACAAGTGACCCATGTCCTCCTCTGTCCCCTGCAGTAGCTGCAATGATAATTTCACGCCATGAGCTTTCTTTCCTACCTGGCAAGCAGAATTCCACTGTGTTGACAAATACCCAGGCTGACCTCTAGAGAATTTTCTAGCATGAGATTATGTTAGCCACAAGACTCCCACAACCCTTGTGAAAGCAAAATAACACACATGCCTGGGAATGTTGTCCATGTGTCATACAGACTGCAACGAAAACAGGTAAAGCTGTGGGAAAATTTGCCAAGAAGCAATTCCATTGCCCAAAACTAAAACTATCATGGGTGAGACACACTCAGCACAACTTTAATTTCCACAACTACCTTAAATTTTGCTTCAATTGTCTGTTTGCTGCAACCCATTAACACCGACAACCCTGAGATGAAGAAATTATGAAATAAATCAGGAGATAGATGATGCCACAGGGCCACATTTTGTTTTCTAAATTTAATTAAAATACAGACTGTGTTGACACAGAACTGTTTCACCCAGACGGAATAGACATCACTGGAAATCTTGAAAATCAAGCATTGCCATGCGTGCGACGGAGAAATATTTTTGCCTTTTGTAATCTGTCGCCTCAAACACATACCTGAATTTATTTCTTGAATAAAAATTAACTACTACTTCAGAGGAGTTTGTGTTTTGTGAATTCCTTTTCAACTGTGCAGTCGGCTTAGACCATTGTGGATGAATATAACACTTCACACTTGTGAATTCAGTCATTGGTGGTTCTGGCAGTAGGCGACATCCTTCTCACACACAACTACTGTATAATCACTGTTACCAAACGCCTAGGGATGACAGTGTGCATGTAGAGTACTCAAAGTTTGGCACAGAATCTTGCATGAAGGTCACACGCTGCATTCTGCTGGCAAATCAAAAGAGCATCTTCCAGTTCTTGCCTGTTTTGCATGACAGCAAAGCACTGATGAGCTCATAGCTTCAATCAAGATATATTCCAATGCACGACAACACAGCGCCTGTCGTGAGCTGCGTAATCAGTTGCAAATTGTTCAATTGTGCGACTATGTTCATGAGCGACACTGGGCATGCTAATGTGCGTTGGAATGGGTCTGTGGCTGCACTTCGGGGGATGTACGAAGCCCCTAGACAGCAGGTGGACAAGGTTCTCATGTGTCCTTGGCAAAATTAACCAAAACAATGGCTGTAAAGCCAAAGTTGACATAGAAGATTGTAAGTTGTACGTTGAATGCACACTATCTTGCACACTTAATTGGGCACTTACAAAGTTAATAACTTTTGAATAAAAGTGCCTGTCAGCTTTTCTCCACATCACATGTAGTCTGTGACCGCGGCTTCTGAGGCCTCCCTGCTAATGACAACTATGGGGATTTAATTAAACCATTTTCCCTGCACACCAGAATTTGGGGGATTTGCATTTCAAACACAAACAACCATAATTTCTGAGTGTGATTTGAATTGTCCATTCTCATCACAGATTTCAAATTTAATTACATTGCCTGTTCATCATCTTAGGCGTGTGACAAGAGGGAAATACATATCAACCAAAATGGTTGACCGTGCACATCTGCACACTGCAAACTAACACAACTACAACAAAGTGCTCCCGGTTACTGGTAAGAATGGTGACCAGTGTAACCAGTGAACTCCAGTGTGAGTATAGCATGTTGAGTTCTAAATGGTATTACTGAAGTAACCTAAATACAAGATGTGAATCTGAGAGAATCTGGAATAACAATTTAAGTTATAGGTTGCAGCAGTTGAACTATTTATCCTGCGCATGGACAATTACACATTACTCAAGGTGAAGGTAGGAAGGGAAGAAGTGTCCGTCTGATTTCTGAAAAACCAGCTAGGCCCCGGGAAAATACAACACAAAGGGAATATGTGATGGGAGGGTAATACAAATTGTTGAAAATGCCATCAAATGTCATTTTAGAGTGACAAAGATCAGACGGGAGGAAAGTTGCTCCTGAGTGCAGTGGGGGCGTAATGGAGAATGTTTGGATCTAAATGATTTACCCCCTTAACCCCTCACTGAAACATGGCTACGTGGCCAAACCCACGTGCAAACTCCCAGACAAAAATGTTTATTTTTACAGTCTTGTTATTGATTTGTTCACCACATGGACAAAATATCCAACACACAGTGCAGCCGGCCACCTCGGGATCCTCTCCACTGTCGAGGGCACGCCAGGAGGGAATTCGCTTGACTTCTGACTGACTGCTTGCAAATTTGGAAACGGTTACTTTGAAACTTCAGGGTTTTTACCTGCTGCTGTGAGATAACAGTCTTGAATTCACAATACAAACCTTTCATTCCATAAACTGAAATCCTGTTTGCTCTCAGTCCTTTCTCTTACATTTCCTCTAATTGATGCCACAGTTGTCTGTACATAATGTTGTGATGCCATGTTGTTTATCAGAGTGTTGGGTGGCATCTGAATTAACACTTTTCATTGATCTTTAAAGAACAAAAAAGTACACAGCCTGAGAGGCAGCAATGCACATTTAAAAAAATATCTAGGAATTTTTCTACTTCTATAAATAATTCTAAAATATCTGCCTCAAAAGAATATTTTCAATGGTCCCTCTATGTCCGTTTGAGGTGCAAACATGCTGTGGCCCTCGGCGAATCTTTCTAATGAAGGGAGAAAAGCAGATTGAAATACTGTAGATGAATGCAATAATGCTTTGGTGCCGGAAAGGCAGCCCCTAGGTTTGGTTTGTGTGGAAAATAATTGAGAACTGACAAACTTAATCACATTTCTACGATTTTTGAAGAGATTTTACTGCTGTGTTGAAAGTGACATGTGGGATGTCAGTGCAACTCAAGTGAATTCCAGGACACACACTTTGTACGTATGCCACTATGGACAAATAACGCTCATTGCCGTGCTCTTTAGAGGGCAGGCAAGAAATAAAGGACTTGACAAATTAAGGAGAGGGAAAACATGCGCACCGTGGCGCATCTCAGCTAACAGAGTGTGGAGTCCCGGGAGAGCAGTGACAAGTATAATGGCAGTTAAGATACACACTTGACAGTAAGCTGAAGGAAATTACATGTTCTACAGCATTTGGTGACAATGCTTGGTCCACAATCTAAATTCTGCCAGGTATAATATTCTGTCTGTTAAAAAGACGTGAAAGGCTTCAGCGTTATGCCACAGATAAAGGCGTGATGTGTCACAGACAAAGCAAAACAAAGCCCCTCCAGAGCAGAACACACACGCTTTGTTCGGCATTCATCAGCTTGATGAACAGTAATTATCACTGTAATGATATCTGTTCAAGGGCGCTGGAGAGTGAGAGAGGTGGATAAGGACTGTGTGTGTGCGTGTGTGTGTGTGTGTGGACGGGATGGTGCTGTTAATCTGAGAGGCTTGTGTCGACTTCATACGTGTGGGGGGGCATTGCTGCTCACACCGAGATAAGACCGCATCCCGACCACTGGTTAGCACTGCTGCGGCCACTTCCCAACGAGACTGGCCTACATGCGCCGTTCCTGGGCCAGGGATTTGGCCTGCACGCGATAAGATGCTCCCGAGCATTGCAAAATAGCGCAGGTATAAGCCTGCCCTCATCTTCACAAAGGAATGCCGTGGAAAAGCGTGAGGGGACGAAGGGGATGAACCTCAACAGAAGCCAGGCATCATTCTGTGTGAGGAGATAAGTGCTTCTCTGACAGGGGGTTCAGAAAATGGGAGGGAAGGCCAGGGGCACCCCCGCTGGGCCGGATGAAGAAGGGCTCACCATGGGGTCCCATCATCTACGCCCCACTTTCTAAGCAGAAAACACTGGATTGCAGGAGCAGAGAGAACACAGCTCCATTCTTAATTTCAACTCGGCACACTTATCGTGTGCAGGGCCACATCAGTGACAGAGGCCGGGCAAACATACCCGACCACCATGGGCCCATACACACATCAGGGGGGTGATTCAAATCTGTAAGCACATAAATGTTTCCATCTCGTCAAATTTATGTCAAACATGTGGAATTTGGATATGTGATACCAAATCTGTATCCATAAATTAAACGTAACTTTGAGAGAGTAGTACAACTCTGGAGATTGTGGTTGCCCACCCACGTTAAATCAGGTGACGATGAGACGAGTAAAAAAGAACAGATGTCTTGGTCCACTCAAAAGCAAAATTTAATTACACTCTACAAAATAACAAGTCTGAATCAGACGGAGAACGCCATCGCAATCTGCTCTTCAAGCAAAAGGAAATGGATATAATCTCTTGGAGGACATGTACTACAATTTTCAGGTTCAAGCAGAATCCAATCATCCTCCTCAATTTTAGTGAGAGCTAAGAAAACTATCTCCACCACTTTTGTTGGGATTTTATCATACCTGTGTATCTCTCTCCATATCCACTATTCTACATTGGAAGAGCTAGAGAAATATTACAATGGAACCATATAGACAAAACCATTGTGGCAGAACTCTTCAAATTACACACTTCTCAAACTTATCAAAGCCTGGGTACAACTTCATGAGCATCTTTCTGCCTCAGAAAAAAAACTAAGGAAAACTCCAAAGTGAATACCATCAACTTCATACCATAGTTTATGTTGAAACTGTCAAAAAATGTCTGCTTCTAGCTCCTCCATGCAGCCCACAGAGAGACATCACTCTCACCTGCCTCTGTCCCTCAGATGTCCTCTGCACGCGACCAAACCATCTCCATGCCGCCTCACTGACCCTCTCTCCACACTGCTCCACTTCAGCTGTTCTTCCGATGTGCCCTCCACTGACTCTATCCAAACCACAGCACCTTTATCCCCTCCCCCTTCTCCTCCTCCTCCTCTCATCCCCCAGCATTAGACGCAGACACTGTTGTTGACCGATCACATCTCAGCAGCTCCAACCACCATCTCGTCAACCTTCCCTTTCCGTCTACTTGCTACTTTTCCATCAGCGTGTGTAAACCCCCATTATACCAAAGAACATTTGTCTTACCTTTTCATGTCCTCGGTCTCCTCCGTTTTTCTGGACAGTCTGTAGTTGGTTTAGGAGAGTTTGCGGCTCCTCCAGCCTGTCGCTGCCCCGCACACTGTGGCTCTGCTGATGAGGTGGCTCTGGGTGATGTGTTGGGTTGTTTTTAGACTCCGACTTTGATAGTTAGTCTGTGGAAGTCTTTAGTTTTCGTCACTCTCTACTTTCGCCTCCTTTGGCTTTTTTTGGGCGCCCAGCGACGCCACATTACGGCGCTTCGTCGACCAGCTGAGAAACGTCCCTGGTTGGCGTCTGATCAACAGCAACCGTTTCATGAAAGTAGAAGTCGTTCACTTTAGGGCCACTGCTTAGTTTGGCAACCACCGTGAACTTTTCACAAACCGAGTTTAAATGAGAACAAATTGTTGCACATGGAAATCTACATGCAAAATCTATTTGGTCCTCTAAACTCCAACCTGGCCCAAGGTGTGTGTGTCGCCAGATGGCCACGCCCCCTCAAACGCAATTAAATACAGCTGTCAATCAGAACAACAAGCGATGTGATTGGCCAGACAGTCCTGCATAAACAGCCATATAAACAATATCTCGAAACAGTCAAGGGAATTCAAATCTAGATTTTGTGAAACCGCGCCATTCTTAACTAAAGAGTGTCCCATAGTTGTGATACTTGGAGAGGTTATCCCTCACATTTTGGGAATGTGGACACCAATGCTTTGTAGAGAGTGACACAACATTTTAGTCACTTGCCTGGGATTGTTGTCCTCTACTTCAAAGCTGTAGACAATAAAGCTCTCTATCTTTAAGAATAGCTCCCTGATGATATCACTAAGTGCCAACAGTCCCCAAACACCCTGAGCGGACCCGACAAATGGATAACAAAATGTCAGAGGTTTCCTTCTCTTAGTGGCCATTAACTTTCAACCTCCAGACGTTCTTAGGAACACGCAGAGTGCTCTTATTAGCCTTCTCATTGTGCTGCTTTTCATTGTTTTTGATTTTGATTTGTATCATCGTGACTTGTTTTCTCACAGACTGATAAAATCAAAGCTACAACAAATCATTTAACATTTGACAATTAGAGGAAATGTGCTGATTGATTGAGAGTTTTTATGATAATGGGTCTCCTGCACATTCCCTGCATTGCTTATTTTTCTTGTCAGTGAGGTGGCAAAAAGAGAGCGTTCTCATATCTGCAGGCTCAAAATGTGTCATAGTTTTTTTATTATTTTCAAATGTAATGTTATTGTTATAAAAATAGGTGAACACTGTTTTCTTTGTCTTTCAGCTGCTCTTCCTTGGGGATCAGCCCGAGTGTATGAAAGAAAACACACACATACTCAAACAAGGAAGAACCAAACCTGACAAGTTATTAATTATTTGAATGCTGTTTGTTTATTCATTCGTTCATTTATTTCTATTAAACTGAGGCAGTAGCATTAAAATGTCCATCTTGACTTTTATCTCAGGAACAGCCATCAACAGAAAATCCCAAAGCAACTGAGTTTTAATTCTCTGTCTTGGAAACATGGAGCTTATTATGTTGGATTCTATTGCACTCGGAATTCCAATTGCAGTCATGAAATATTAATGGCGTTGTCCCTCCTGTCTGTGCAGGGTTGGACTGCGAGTCTGGCCGAGTGCCCGTTGAATCCCAGTCAAACCAAAAAGTGACAATAAGATGGAGAACGTAGAGAAATTATTTTACTACTGGAGCTTGCATGTGGTCATTTGTGCCTGTTTTGCACACAACAGTTGGGTTCCACGTGAAATGATGCATGGAGACAACAAACACTTTGTATATGAGCGCAGACTGTGGTGAGACTGTGATATCTGCTATAAAGCTGATTTGCTATGAACACCTTTAGTACATGTTGCCTTTAAGGGGCCGGTTGCACTGTCTGCCATCTCTGCAACACAACTGACCAGCATCAGCTCACAAAGGTTTTACAACAAAGGTTACGTAGCTTATGCATGTGACGAGGAACGATTTATGATTAGTTTGCAGAAATGGCACCAACACTGACCGTGTGATGACAGAGTGGAATCTCCTCTGCTCATAGAACTGATATTTCTCCAGCACGCTGAGCCAACTTGGTGAGATTTTGGACTCCCTCGTCACCGCCTTAATTAAAAGCTGCTGTCACTCATTGGGAAAGCGGCTCAGCTCATGTTCATCTGAGGTGCCTGTCTCATCTCAGGGTGTTTGAATGTGACAGCCCCTCTTAAACATTCCTTGCCTGCTACAGCAGCAAATGAAGCATCTACAGCATGTTTCAAATGAGGCAGACAGCTTCTAGTGGCAGCAGCACTGCGTGATTTGGTGTTTTTTTAATGTTAATATTGCTGCCCAGTAGGGGCGTTTGTAGATTTTTTTATGTTTTTCAAAGAAATTCTCCTCAAGCCATTCATAAACTGCACAACAAGCTGGCGTTGCTTTTACTGATATAATCAATTCCTGTCAGTAATTGCAGCGGGCCGTAGGAGCGAGCGGCTGCTGTTTCCCCAGAGCTTTACCTCCTCTACAGGAGCTCGCCCGGTGACTTTGTGGTTCACCACAAGCCTATTTATTTACAGCCCTCCACTTGCGGCTGTGTAAATTTTCTCTGTGAGAGAGGAGGCTGTCACAAAAGCAGTGCACTTCATCAAAAACAACCCTTTCTTGTCAAGGGCTAATGTGAAGGTGTATATCACAGCTGGTGTCCGCCCTCTGACTAGTGAGGGCGAGGATTTTGCAATTGTTACAAGTAATGGAGTTCCCAAAGGGACTCTGCCTACGCCGGGCACAAGTGTTTCTCCTTTGGGATCACGCAGTCCTGAGCGGCAGTGCTTACAGCCAGCGGTGGGAGAGCTGTTGTACCATTACTAATCACGCTTAGGAGCATCTAGTGGAGGAGACTGGAGAATTCTTGCAGTTTATTACATCACGCTGATTGTTTGTGTCAGCAGCTATCGGCCCCCCTGTCCAAAACAAGGCAGCCACACTGTCTGTGTGGAAATGCAAGATCTTATCTTTCAGGCCGTGACGCATCAGCCCTGCTGCAGCCCTGCTGGAGAGTTAATGGCAAATAAGGGAAATGATCATCAATAAGTCTGTCATGCTGCGTGCCACTGGCCTGAGCTTTTCTGCGTGACCTCCATGAAGGAGCTATAATTGGATTATGCCATTTTTCAGGTGGACTGATTTTGCGATCAACCGCTTTTATCCTCATCAGAGTTTTTACTGCAGCAGATCTTTGGAGAGGAACTCATTAGGGGCTGTTACAAATCACTTGCAGATGGACGACTGGCCTGTAGTTAGCGCACCGTGCTACAGTTTGAGATGCAGGCGTCTGAATTTACTGCATCACGTGCCGATTGTGTCATTATCGGGTGACTGTAGGCTGGAGATGAACCATTAATGAGGTCTCCAGCATCATTCTCTGTCAACACTCTAACTGGAGGTTTAGTAGCTGCTAGTGTTCTATTTTAGACAGACCTCCTGAGGTCTAATGAGCTCCTACTCAAGGATACATAATTTAACCATGTGCCCCTTTGTATAGTTCAAGATTGTAGTTTTGAAATATTCATACACGGTTAAAACTGCTGCATCTGTGGATATGTTTCCACCTCCATGAAGTCCAAGCTTTTCACCACACCAGGATGTCCAGAAGATGTTTCAACCTCCAGATCAACTTCGGGCTTTTAGTCAATTAGAGGCTTTACTCAGGAAAAATGAAAGCTGTTTCAGACTCACATTCTGATGGCATGAAATGACACGTAAAATGATTGCATGCTATTTCACAGAGTGGAGACGTGACATCACAGGCAGAAATATTGTGTTATTTTTATCCCCCTCTTCCATATTTACATGCAGGCTTCATCTCTACCTTGTTAATTAATACTATGAGAGTTTCTCGTGTCTTGTAATTATGTCAAGTATGTTCCTGCAGGGCTATTTAGAAGGAGAAATAACCAGCTTGGCAAACGCCTTCCTGGTGAGCAAGAACAATACCTCTCATCACACGGCCCACTCTTACCAGCCCTGCCAAGACCATAATAGCACTTTTGTCTCCAATGATGCAAATGCAGCACAAGTTGAGCACAAAATGATACTTGTCACACAAAATATATGTATCATGACCAATGAGAGTGTAATCAATTCACATAATGTCAAAGCAAAGTTTCTGCCAGATAGTGATGCTGTCATACCTTGACATAGCAAGAAAAAAAAACAAAATATGGTGAAGTGGGTGCTTCTGTGATGCTACATGACATTCACAAATTAAGATTTTCGTGAATCTAGCGCTAGATATTGCTCTTTAAATGTCCATTAGAAACAACCTGAGAGTTGCAGTATCTGCATTAAGCTGTGTAGGATGATTATGATAGTCTTACTTGTTATGTTGCTCCTCACCATGTTCAGAAAGTGTGTAAGAGCAGTGAGCGGTGAGGCCGTGCACACACAGACACAGACACACAGACACAGACACACACACACACACACACACACACAGCCGCTCAGTAATACTGAAATGAGCGATTCTCTAATCTAGGGGAGCTATTTTGTATCAGTGCCTTTGAGTTTATTGCAGCTCATTCGCAAATGTAAAATTTTATTTGTAGCCACAGTAAATGTGTAGATGTGTGGGGAGAAGGTGCTCAATCGGGCATGTTGCACACTCTTCAGACAGCATCAGGCTTTTATATGGAAGGCAGCTTTTTATCAGTTCACCAAATGTATGAGGAGAGTGAAATTACGGTGTGCAGTTACACACTTAACAATATCACCTATCTTGATTCTCACACTTTAGCCATCCCTCCATTGATTGTAGAAGTTATGTGGTCGGCACATTTACACTTCTCTGTGATTCCACTTCCAGCAGAGGGCATTAAGTCAACCAGGTGGAAGCAGATCAGCTCGGGTCAGCAGGGAAGTTGATGATTTGCTGCCAGGGAAGCCAAACGTCTAATGAGCTGAAGACCGAGCTGCTTTTTTATCCTCAGCAAGACCGTGGAAGCTGAAGCAGATCAGAATTGAGGGTGATCATTGGACTTTCGGTTATCACACAGATGAGAACGCAAACATAGTGGTTTGGACTTGTTCAACATGTAAATGGACCATAGTTAGTGACAACAAAACCATCCAGGCGATCACAATTATTGTAGCTTTGTAGTAAGACAGTGTACTACAACATTGTTGTGAAACACGACTGACCTTTGTGGGATATGCGGCGGTTGAGATAACACAAGGCCTTGAGTTGTGTACCGAAAATGTCAAGTTGGCATTAGAGACCTGCAGCGGGCTACGCTACATCTTAGAACAACACCATGTTTTCATGGATGAGGGTGTAAAATGAGATCAGTAATAAGCTTGACCATTTGCTTTGTTTGCTGTGCGTCGCCTTAAGTTGAGAACGTGGTTCGACTGGCCGATTGAGGAGGATAAGCCGGAATAAAATGGATTGTGTGCTGTAGCTAGTAAAGCTGTCTCCTCTCAGCCAATTCTGTGAATCAGAGTCTCTTTGTAATAGCCTCACTCTGTCAGAGAGAGGATGTACCTGTCAAATCATTTAAATTACTACAAACCTAGCTTAGATCAAAATGCCTGGATCAGCGCTTTGACGTTGTGGAAGTTTTGGGGCCTGAAGTGTGACTGGCTGAGTCTCTGCAAAACACAATCATATTCCGCAAATGTCTCTGTTCAAACACGTGGACTCAAATCTAAATCTACAAACTGAAGCTGAGCCTGGCTGTCTTTCATAAACATCCACAGAAGGCACAGCGCACAAAGTCAATACTTTTGCATCCATTGCCTCCATCTCTGAGACGACCACACACAACACAAGGCCTGAAAACAGCGGCCACACGTTCATGCGCTGCATGCTGAGTGTTCATTTCCACCATGACAGCAACAGATTTCAGTTTGCATTTTGTACGACAACAGTTTGTTTGATGGATACAATGTAATGATAGTAAGAATCATTTCTCATGTGAGTCAAATGCATCTGATTTATCACCTCTCCATTTCTTTTGCTTTCTCTCCATGCAGCTGATCTTCCCATGTCCCCATCTGACTGTCCACAGATCAGATGTTCAGCCCGCTGATGTGACACAGCGACAGTCTTGCAGGGACTCACCCATACATGAGTGTTTGAGGTTGATTCAACGTCCTCGCTGTTAGGCCGATTTGGTTTGGGATAAAGTTCAGAAAGCAAAGTCAACACAGACTAGGGACGAGTAAAAGATTGGACATGATCTCAAGCGCGATTCCTTTTTTTGTAGCGTGGGCTCCTCCACCACATGTGTCTGCACAACCAACTCCACCAAAGCATCCCAATCTGGATACTCCACCTCCACGAAAATGTTGAGCCGTCAAAGGGAAATCTGCATCTACAAACTTCTGTTTTCCGTGTTCATGTCATCAGTGGAGTTTGAGAGCATTCCTGGTTGAAGTCAGCCCTCGACTGCAGATACAGAGCGAGTCAAAGACGCAGCGACACAGATACTGAGATGGACATGACAAGGCCTCCCAGTGGAGCACAGATAAGACAGAGTGGGGAAAGATGGAGACCCAGTTTAGAAGACAACAGATCGTTTACAGCAAACCAATTACATAAGCAATATGGGGCCGTGTAAGGTCGAGGCTCAGCAGCACTGGTGGAGATGTTTCAGTGTGAAGACAGTCTCTGAAATATCAATAGATATCAAACACATCTTGGATCTCTTTATTTGTCTACCAAATGTACAAACAAAGGCGGAATTGATATCGATCTTCACAGTCCTGGTAAGAGAGCACAGAAGCTTTACTCCCCAAACTATGGCGATTATATTGGTTTTGCCGCTGTTTGCCTCATCACACACTGGATCTTATTTCCTGTGCCACACAAGCGCAACACCTACAGTTGCCAGCACATGAAGCAGCCACATGTATGAACTGGCTCACTCCATTCGTAGCAGAATCATGTGTGAACACACTCACAGACACACGTCTGCAAATATGTCCGACATGGTGAGCTGCCTGTCAGGGCTGCCTCTCCCATCTCTGTATCATTTTGTGAAGCAATGGGTGGGACTTGCTCTCTTTCTTTCCGTGCCGATTTGTGCTGAATATCTGTGCCGCCGAATGCTTACGTGCCCTGGTGGAAAAGAATCGAGACAAAGACGAGAATACGAAAGCCTTCTGGGAATTCTGTTTTTGTAAACGATGCCACGGCAACATTATCCACGTTTTTCAAATCTAACATTGTAAAAATAAGGCAGCTGAGGGCAAACGAAGCTTCGGTGAATCTGATGTATCTTTTCAACATTTTCCTTGAGCTATTGGACATTCAGAAACAGTGCAAATAGAGTCTGAGCGGGCTCCTGTGATGAAAGCCCTCAGACCTTTTAAAAAGGTGCTGCGAGCAAAACTGTGGAGAAGATGTATGAGTCTGTGGACACGCAATTGATTTTCAGTCAACACATCCCTCACGTCGTCTTTTGTGTGTTAAATTATTTAAGTGCCAAAGCTTGAGGAAAGTGAGTTTACATCCTCCCAGAGGACCTGCTGGTACTGCCCGTGTCCTCTGGGAGTATTTCACCTCACCAATTTTGCACATTAGCGTTCTGAGCTGCGGTGCAGCACGTTAAATGGCATTTTCAGCCATGAGCGTTTCCACCTGCGGGAGACGTGTGTTCGCAGGGAGCTGAGGAGGTTGTGGCCCGGTGCTGAGCAGGCATCCTGCGGCTGATTGTGATAGACGTCTTTCTTGTAATTGCAGGCAAATGGTCAATTCAAGCACATCCCGCTCGGATTAGGCCCTTTAACACGCAGCTGACATGCTGGGCTGGCCTTTCCAACATTTCCCTTTGTAAACCAACACATTAATTATTCAGCAAGGATTCTGTCATAATCGATGATCGTCACAATTTAACCTGTCCCTTTTCTTTAAGGGGCTCAGAATTCCATTCCAGAGAAATGCTGAACTTTGCTGTGTCTAATTAGGACCGACGAGTCAGCTTCACCCGGACAGCTTTCACAGCCTAAGAATTACACGCTTTCCTCTTTGAGCGCAATCTTAGATGTTATCAGCGCGACTTTCTGGTGTTTTTAAAGAGCTGACTAGTCCAATAGCACCGTCGGATTGCTGTGTCGCATGTAAAATATATGAAGCCAAGCCCACGGCTTTGTTGAGCAAGCAGAGGAGGAGACGGCGGGCAAAGAATTATCTGACCGACCTACGCCCGGCCAACGCTCCGAGGTCGGGGTCGCGCCTGAACCCCGTTTTTACGCTGATAGCGATCTGCCTCCATCTTCATCTGAGGTCACTGCGTGTGTTGTCACCCCTGAGGGTGCTGACCACCCTGTTCTCCTTGCTCAGCGGTAAGACGGACCCCTCGGTGCCTGTGACATCTGTATCTGCCAGCGGACGTGCAAAGCCTGTCAGCCTCAGCAGACTCAGTCTGTCAGTCAGCTTTTGCTGTGAACAGCCTGGGACCTCAGCTGTCACCTCCATCCAATCGCTGAGAAGAACAATCTGCTGATCCCCCTTGTCCTGAAAGAGCGGAAGCTTGAGCGTGTCAGACTGTCATTTGAACATGTACTGCAAAGTCATACAACAGTTTTAGCTGGGGGCATTTTTATGTTTTTTCTTATACATGTAGGTCAATCTATAGCCACATTGCATGGCTCGTTTCTTCCCAGCATTATTTAGTATTGAACTGAATAGTATTGAACCTGAATGAGATGGTGTGTGTGTGTGTGTTTGTGCTTGTGGGGTTATATGAGCCTTTTAACATGGTGCCGGTTATCGATGATTATGATTTCAGATATTCCCCAGAATGTCTGGCAAAACTACACAAAACTGCAGGGGGAGGACGGGAAGCTGAGTCGGATGAGACCGGCACAAGCACAACGTGTCACAAACTTGTCACCAATTTGTAGCAGCTGATAGACACGTCTCGTAACAGGAGCGTGAGATTGTCAGATTTTGTCTTAAATATCGGCGGGTGTCTGTTTTTTTTCCCTCTGGGCAACGGTGTAAGTGACATGCAAGTCAGGAGCAGCGATGTTGAGGGTTTTTCAGCACAATTTTCAGACAATCAATTTTTGTCTGCCGCAGTGGAAAGCAGCGCAAACAAGAGGAGCGGATGCAGCGGCCTATTTAATGAGAGGCTGTCCCAGCATGAAGCACTCGGAGCTCCATCTGCATCTACATAAAAATGCAATTATGATTATGTTGCATTTAGAGGGAACAGTTGTCTGTTTGGTCTGAGTGTGGAGTTGCAGGAGTTGAAGTTGGTGTGCACTTGTTCAGCACCGAGTCTGGATCTTGAACGACAACTCCATGAAAATTCTTTAGTTCACTACATTTGCAAATTGCAGAAAAAAGAAAAAAAAAACTGCAGCAAAAGAAACAAAATGCCATCGACAAATGTTGCTGTCACAACAAGAGTACTCGCACTAGAAACCAATAAGAATAACTGTCCCCATTTCCCTTTGGTTTTACAGCACAAACACTTTGTGATAATGTGCTGCGAGATATTTTTCTCAAATGTCTTGGGTGGCCTAAATATGTTAAGGCCCCAGAATGATCTTTACAGGCATCTACTTACTGCAACAATACATAAATCATGCCAAGAGGTACATTTATCACTGACTGCACTGTATTCAATTTTTGATTTTTGCCATTTGGAAGAACAGTTCACTGGGTTGGGCGTTCTGAGAGGCTGCTGGGTGGATATTGCGAGGAAGAGTAACCACTTACTATCAAATCTGTTTGTGTCATGTCAAGGTATGAAAATGATGCAGCGATAGCATAACAAAAAAAAAAAACAATTGAGCTCTTAAATAGGCAGAAATGCCTCATTAGCAGGGATGTAGCTACTCACAAATGTGCTAGTGTACCAACATTTGGAACACCTTGCCAACACCTTGTACCACACAGACCTGACGTGACTTGGTGGCACTTGTACAGTATTTTGGTATTTCTTTCAAAGATTGTTTTGAGACTTGGTTTGTCGGCATAACTTTTGACACGCTGCGCAACAGGGGACACGTTCCTGGTAACCCAACAGATGATGATTCAACGTTTCGTGCCGATGCTTTGACTTGTTGCAAACAAATGAGAAACTCTTGCAGAGGGGCAGAAGAATGACAGTTCACATTTTTCCCCACTGCCGGTGCGCAACAAATGCAGCGAGGGCTGTAATGAGGCGACGGTTGTCGTCGCCTTCTGTTACCCAAAGCAGGGCTTTAACAAGCGTGTTGTGTAGACAATGCTGTCATACAGTACAGCTCTGAGTGCCAAGGCGACACCGTCTGCATTCAGATTGGGTCTCGCTCTCTCCGCTCAATGAATAATGCAAAGCGAGTTAGTCAGGTGATAAATTCCGGTGTGTAAATCCACAAAGCACGTCAGTGGAGTGACTGTATTTTGACACCACACCGTCAAAAGAAGCTAGTTCATACCTATGAGCAGCGGGTTCAGACACAAAAACACTTTGGCACTAACACCTGCCTCCGAAAGTCTTGGCACGCTCCTGATGATGTGTTTTCCTCCTGGAAAGTTTGAAAAATGGAGGAAAGTTTAATGCTGTTGCTACATTCCCACCAGAGATTTGATTCATCACTGCCTCTAGCGTAGTAAATACCCAACTCCAAATCAGTAAACATGACCTGTTTACAAAGTGCCGGGCACCGACGGCCATTACCACTGTTTACTCCAACAAAGGCTCCAGCTCAGACGCGCCAGCTCAGCTTGAACGTCTTGTTGGACGTGAAACGTGAAATAAAATCATTACACTGGTCGTTGGACATCTTCTATGAGTGGTCGAGGCAGAGTTTTATGTTGCTGGCTTGCAGGTTTGACTTTTGTTGGATGAAATATTGAACGGCCAGGTTTGTTGCTGTCCGTCACAATCTCTCTGTAGGAGAACCTTCAAGTGGAGGAGCGGACCGAAGACGTGCAGCTTAGGAGGACCTGAGCCAGCTGGCACTTGGTATCACAAAGGTTTGAAGCATTGCCAACGGCCGATCAGGACGCATTAGCTTTCCAACAGGGGGATCAGAGGGAGAACAAAGGGCAGCTGAAGTCTGCTGGCCCCTGCTGGGGCATTTACTCCTCTAATCATCTGCTGATGATAGGTTGTCCTGTTTGGTAGCAGGATACTTGGTGGACTTTTTGGCTCGGTTTGTTGCGAGTATTTTGTTATTTTTCGCTGGATTAACTGCGCAACCTACGCAAACTACGAAAATAGGATAATTTGGGATGCATTATTATCATCATTCTATGCGCCCCTGACCTGAGTCAGTTCCTTCACAAACTTGGCAAACTGATTTGAACATTTTGTGGCTAGTTGGCCTCCCAATAACAATGAATATCAAAGAGACTGTGGCATACAGACTCTGCTGTGTTGCTGTTTGGCATCTTTTTTCCTTTTCTGCATACGTCCCTTCCCACGCTGGTGTTTTGCTGTCCTGGTAAACAAAGATTAGTTTCGAAAGGCAGCTGTGTGTATCTCCCATACTGACTATTTTCATGCCAAACACACACTTCTTGTGTTTTATTAGTTGCTGAACGTGCAGGACCGATTCGGTCGGCAGCCTGACGCCATTGTTTACCAAGGTGGAGTAGTGCTGTGCTATTATTTCAATAAGACATTGTTGAATTTTTTTTTTAATCATTATTGTAAGGCAGTGTGCTGGGATTGTTTCCCACTGATGGTTTTCATTTCTAACATTGAAGTTTTTTATATTTCAGCTGCAATTTCTGAAGAGCACACCTGGAAAGCAAAACAATCCTCGCTTTGTATGTGTGAGTGTGTATGTGTGTGTGTGTGTATTATTCAAATAGCAACAAGATGCTATGCCTTTGTAGAAATAATCAAAATAAGCAGAGAAGCTTCTTTTCCTGCCAGAGTAAGTTTTGTTGCTGCACAGCAACAATTTTATACCAGTGCCTCTTCGGACCTCCACCATCTGCATATTCATGGTGGCGCCCCTGCCTGAGGATCGAGGGTGTGGCTCCAACATCTAAACAACTGGATGCAGATACCATCGGTTCCAGACACATTTTGGACAGTTAAAGCATCTTTTAGTGATTGAATGTTGTGCGCTGGGACGCAATCCAACAGTCCCGGTGCTTAAAGTGTGCCTACACACACACAGTATTTTAAGTCGTGACGCGATGGCTGCCCCAATTCCCAGCCAGCATAAAAATGCAGTCTGATGAGACACATTATTTTTGACCACGTTTAAGAAGCGGGTGCCTGCATCACAAATAAAGGAGGCAGTTACACAATGCAACGCAATGCAGGGGAGGCTTGCTGAAGTTTTTCCAATTTGCACAAGGATGGAGGCCATCAAAATAGAAGCGAGACTCTGACAGAGTTTTTGTTTTGAAAGACGCAGTGAGATCCAAATGGTAGAATTAGCATGTCTCCTGTATAAGTGCTGCATTGTGCACCTGCACATTACTGGTAGAATTTTCAGCAATACCAACAGAGAATAAACGATCACATTTTATGACATTCAGCGTTGTCCACCCAGCCACCAATGACGATGCTTTTTCGTCCTTTGTCTTCATCTCGAATAGATGAGCAGCATAAATATGACTTTGTTTGAAATACAATGTGCACCCATGAACAAGGCAATTTCAATTACAGAATATTCAGCACAAACCCCTCCATCAGTTTTTTCAACAACTCTCTTATTTCAAATGAAGTCTTAAAGTAAAATGAGAGGCAGGAACACCGTCTGTGAGACTTCATACTTTCAGCACAATTCTGCTGGAGCTCCCGAAATAACAGCTATTAAGTCATCAATTTCTTTTCTTTGGTATTTTTCCTGTTTGTAATAGGCTTTTTTGTAACAAATGCCAAACATGCCCGACACAAATGAAAATGTACAACCACCCTAACATGTGAATGATAATGATATGAGCGTGCGTGCATGTAGAAAAATCAATTTCACATCACAAGAAATGCAAATAAATTCTCTATGTATGCAGATTTCTTGGCTTGGCCGACATCAAACAGGAACAAAGCCGTGAGTCAAGTTCACGACAAAGCATTTGAAATGAAAATGACCCAATCACCAAATGCAATTTGAGACGAGGTCAGCGATGAATTCTAAATTTGTAGATGAGGGAAATATAAAGGCAACTTCGTCTGACCTCCATTCATTAACTTTAGTTTGAACCTGCAGAATATTTAATTGCCAAGAATCAACTGATCTTTCCAATTGAATTTAATATGCTTAAGTGGTTTGAACAAAGCTACCTGCTGTGCTGTAATCATCATATTCACATTTTTTTGTGGTGAAGGATTAGTTCCTAAAAGGCTGCAGAGAGAAAGATGTTGATGCATACATACCGACACAGAACACACAATTGGACACAGTGCACACTGTGGTGCCACATTGTGACGGTACACGTCATAGTTGGCAGGAGAAATACTGAGATCTGTTCAGCACGTTGTTCTTATTGCCATGTTGAGACCTCACTCTCCACCAAATTGTGCTTTTTTTTATATCAATCGAAATCTCCTTGACCTCGGAGTAACAGTTAATTTGACTCTTTCAATCTCTACTACATTTCGCCCCAGCTTGACGTCACACAGCATCATTTTGCAGGCTCAAATTTCACATTTCAATCAGTTTATCATCAAGGTAGTATGAGGATTACCGCTGTGACTGAGTGTTTGAATCAATGTCACGCCCCCGCAAAGCAATTTGGATTGATTTTCTAAATGTTAACATCTAATCTAAATTATCTATATTCAATGACGGCGTTAAAACTGTTGACTCACAGCAGTCCTCCTCTGCCATTGGCAAGTTAATGCAGGGTGAGCTGAGAGATGAAAGACACTATTAAACATGTAATGGTAGATAAAGGTAGATACTGATCTTCAAGTGAGGAAATGCTGTAGATGTCTCCCATCACACATTATGGGATTATCACACTTCTATGGATTTGTTACAAAGATGACAGATATTCTATTCTATTCTATTCTGTTATGCAAAAACATTTCAAATGGATCATTTTCTCAGTGTGCACTACCAGACGCGCTCTCACATTACAAATATGTGTTGCACCTTGTGACACGATTCCACCAGATGCTGTGTTGTTTTATTCCAGGACCTGATTTCAATTTTCCACTCAGTGAACTGACCCTAAAGAAAAGGGACTCGGGCTTGGACCTCATCCAAACTCGGATAAAGAGTTACGTCACAGCTGATGCGCGTTTCAGCTGTGCTGGAGCACAAACAGGAAGTCAGCTGATGCCAAGGAGCTCCACAGCTTCAAATTAATTGGCTGAAACAATCCTTCAACAATGTTCCCAACCGGCAAAGACTATTCCGTCATACCGAGCCTAAAAATTCACTTTGAATTCAGGTCATCGCCTTTATATCAGCTGGTTGATAAATGAATGACTCACCTTTTCAAGGTATAATTAAAGGTCAGGCATATTACTCTAATGGACGTCTGTATGAGCAAATGTGGAGCATTCACACTACTAATGCTCATTAGCCTCATTGGTATTGTGTGGTGGCGTAAAGAGGGACGCGGGGAGGTGCACGGCATTTACACGCTAATATGTGGCTTATGATGTGATGTTTGTGAGCCTCCTCATTTGCAGGCTTATTTATTTCAAAAATAGATGAGCCCCCTGCAGGCAAAGCATCACATCCATGGTGATTCAGCTGCTATTGGTGCTACATGCCTTTATTTTTTTGTTGATTCACTACGACAACCTGAAAAGAAGTCTAATGTCAGATATATATATCGTACGTCTGTCTTCAGTAAAGCAAACGTCTCCGTGCCTCAGCTTCTGGCTCAGTCCTATGATGGTAGTTAAAGAAACTTGAATATTTAATCAGCCCTGTTTGGTAATTTGGTGGTGGATTATCATCAATTTTGAGCACTTTAAAACTGGGAGCAAATATGTTTATTTGATGCAAGGAGACCCCAAATTCAGCTGTTATCTACTGTTGTGTTGTTAAGAGCAGCGATTATTGTTACTGATTCTTTTAAGTACCGTACGTTGGGTACCTTAAGAATTGGTCGGTACTTTACGCAGTCTTAATGTTTGCTTTTACCATGATGATGGCAACACGCCTTTTCCACTGATGGTGTGTATTCTTGAATGCCACTGAGATTGGCACAAACACGAGACCACTCACCGTGTAACAGACCTACATTATGAGTTTGCAAATCGATTTATTCAGGCGTTGGTACGCTCGGCTCCCGTGGACCCACTTGCATGCAAAGCAAGCGTTTTCCCCACAACCCTGCCACGCGACCTTGAAGATCAACTCACCCAGTTTGTCCCTAAGTTACATTCACTTTAGGAGACCGTGCGGTGCAACAGAGCGCAAATTTACTTTTGGAGCGGGAGAAAAAGAGAATTCATGGTAAACTGAGAGAGGAACACAAGCTCAAATACATGGAGCCATGCAAAAGAAAAATCGATCAATTTTCATGAAAATAGTGAGCCTAGTGGGCCGCACCAGCTCTGAGTGAGAGAGATAGAACGCTCCAGCCAGCTCGCACGCTGAAACAAGCCAAATGGGCGTTTGCAGAGGGCTAACGGGCCGCCAACCGGCTAATTCCCCCGACAAATCAACCAAGCATGTGCCGGGTCTCATGTCCACATTGGCGGCTATGCCGCTAATGAAACTGAGAACGGACCAGTGGACTTCAACTTTGCCTTTGTCACGTGAGGCTCAGATTGATTTTCAAAAACAATGAACGGTATCTGAAGTTATTATTATGCCATTATATCAGAGCGGAGCCACCTCAATACATCTGACATTCAGAGGGCTACGAGTTCCAGGGGCTTCTTCAAGGACACTTTGATATTTCTCACTCTGCACCAACGTTCAGAGGGGCGAAAAAATCAAACCAGCAACCTTGAATTTCCCCTTGGGAGCAAATGCGGTTTTCTGTTTTATATCTCTTTGGGTACTCGCGGCGAGGACTCTTGGACAACGGAGCCTCATACAACAGCTGGTGAGGAAGCTGGAGAACCAGAATACAGCGCAGAGGAAGGGAAGTTTCACAGTGCATCCAGGAGCAACTCCTAATGTGTTTACAGACTCGGTGAGGCCCTTCATGAATTATTCTGCGTGTGGGTAGACCAGATTGCTCAAGAGGTGGAGGCTGGCAGGAGCGCAAAGGACCTGTCGGCATCTCTGAGGGTCGTAAGATGGGAAACAGTCGAGTCAGACAAATTCATTACACAGCATAACCGTAACCAGCATTGGCATAATAATCATACTTTCATCCGTGAGGATCGGTGAGCGTGTGCACACTAAAGTGGATGCTTCTTTAGTGGAAATGGAGGAGTCAGCAGGTCGAGCTGTCGACTCTAAAACTTGCACTTTACATTCCAGAACCTGCTCCAAAGTAAAAAAAAAAAAAAAAGTCGAGATGACCAGATACAAATCCATCTTTCTGATTTGTTGACCATTATCCTCAAGACTGAGCATCATGTACTTGCAGTCAACATTGTCACATCTGAGAATAAATGTCACAAAAGCTGCACATGCCCGACAAAAAACACATCCATTTTTACTGTTTCCTGTCCAATCAATACACGAGTGATCCTGGCGTTTCAGAAAAATGCGTTGCTTTTGTTCCATTTTGTCACACTGCTGGAGAGGAACAGTACAGTAACAAGGCACAACTGAAATAGATGTGGTACTGAAAAAGTTCTGAATGGGTCTTTTTTGATATGAATAGTAAATTCATATGCTATCTGTTCTGGTTCAATGATATAAACTTTACCGACACATTTGAGCCATTTAGCAAAATTGCTTCCAGCAAAGGTTTTAAGGGTTGTTAACCATTAAACAGACAGACCCAGTCGAAGTGTGTAAACCTTAAGTTCTGCAGTGTATGAGATTCTTCTCCTGACAATAAAAGTCCTTAGGTGTGTAGCTTATTCAATTTTAACACCTAATTTCCACTGTGTGGCCTCGGAATCCCTCGGCTGAGACTGTGAGGTGATTCCAACACATTGGCGCTGCCAACTGCTCGGTTCAACCAGCAACACGTGCCAATGGGGCGATGCCGTCGCCGAGACGCAGCAAAGAAATAAGTCTGTGGAAAACACAATCACTTCAGAGTGTGACAGCAACACAATCGCTTCAATAAGCATTGTCGGGTTTGTCTGCTCGGCCGATTTTGATGAATTTTCTGACAACCTCCTAAAGCGACGGCGAAGAACTCCCACTGTCTTCCAAACAAAGGAGCTGCCCAATAACACTGGGAGTGTTTGCCTTATCGCCGCATGGAGGGAGGCACCGCTTTCAAAATAAAGACGGAATCGTTTCGTCCAGACGTCGACTATTTTTGTTCCTGTCACTTTATCCTAAGTGGCCAAATGACGAGTTTACTCATTAATCTGCCTCCCACTGAGGTAACGCCTACAGAAACTTTGGCAGAAGATAATGGTGGGGTGACAGAGGAGTGAAGTTTCTTCGGTGTGAGCACAACAACTTGGTGAGGAGGCCTCCAGCACCAAATGCGCCAGTCACCCCGACTGTCTCAAGATCGGCTCTGACATTTTGTCGTGCCCAGCCTCATCTTCTGAGCTGCCGTCTGCTGCCCGTGCCGACTACAAACTCATCAGAAATGCTGGTGCCATCCCTGGATGGAGAGGAGGACGCTGAGGAGATGACATAGCGTGGTGGACAAAATGTTGGAAACAAGCCTCATTAGCATTAGTTTGAAGATTCGAAACAGTGAAAATGGTCCTCTTAGAAAAAAGGGCTCCTGTGCCTCAATGGAGAACTCAAAAAATACTTCAGTGAATCTTACCATCCACTAGAAATCACCCAATCACATATTTCTAATAAAAAACTGAATATTTGCACAACAGCCCCCAACCCTCATTCGTGGCAGCCAGTGTGACGGCGCTGGATTTGAGGATCACTCTCAAAAGAGATTTGGATTAAACATAGAACCTGTCAGTGCTGCTTACCGCCAGCGTCCACCCCACAGAACAGGCAGCTTCCAATCCTCCTGCCAAGCCAAACCTCCTCTCCACTTATCACGAGTGGGAGTGCATTTTGAATAAATATCATACCTGCCACAGCTCATATTGATTTTCTATGCGTTTGAAAACTGGGACTCTCTCAAACCGCATCTCATATGAGGCTGTCAGTCCTGGAAAAAGTCCATTACTCAGCCTCAGTCTTTTTTACGACCACAGGCGGAGCCACGGAGTGATGTCGGGGTTTTCTCGTCTTTACCTTTCTGCAAGACTTAATGAAGAGGTCACACTGACGACTGGACACCCTCGGCTATCGCACACTGAGCAACATCCAGTGAGGTAGAGCCGCCAAAACCTCCCCTGTTCGCAGCGTACTGCAGAAAATTGACTGCGCAGTCAGAGAGTACCACTGCGAGTCATAAATTAGGGGTACAAATGGGTGGTACAAATGGATTGACTGGTTGGTTGAACGGCTGGTTGGCTGCTAAATATTGCATTTTTGAGACTTTCTGCCTGTTGTCTCTCCCAGCCAATTAGTTGAAATGAGGAAATAGTGTCATGGGAACCGACGTGCCTCCAAATGAGGAAGCTGGAGAAACCTCGTGCCCACCCGGCCCTGTGCCCACGCACAAACCAGGCCTGCACCTCAGAGTGTCTGGAGGCCCGAGCCTGGTCCCAGAGCCGGTCCGTAGGCGCCATGCTACGAGGTGATCGGGAGGCATTCCGGCAGAAGCCCTCCACGTCCCCGGGCAGCAGGCCGTTACCCACACGGCTGCCCCGACGCTGCTTTGCATGCCATGAGTGCGCGTGGCGCTCCGCGGTGGCCTGTGCGAGTTATGGAGGAGCAAAGCAGACACACGGGCGACCTGCTGAATTCTCTGCTGGCATCCCAGCAGCACAGAAGGCTCACAAATTGTGTCCAATGGGCTCCGGGAGGCAGGAGATGCAAAACATCCCCCTTCAAGATGAGCCTCTGCTCTCTGTTGTCCCGCTGTAACTCTCCCTGGTGTTTCCTCCTCTTTGGTCTGCGGCCCTCTCACAGCATCCTTCTCTTCAATTCTAATTGAATTTCACCCATTTGTTCATCACGTGCAACTTTTAGAGGCTAAACTTGTTCTTTAGGAGAAATAGTTTTAATGCCATTGTGCCTGCAATGACATTTAGGGTTTCCTGTTTGTTAAAAGTACTCCCACTGCTGATTTATTTCAGTTTCTTTTGTATTACAACATTGGATACTCAACATTTTTCTACAAAATGTATTTCTGTACTGTGGCGTTACTCTGTGGGATGTGTTTCACTCGGCTCCGACTGTCATGGCGAGAACAACAGAACCAGTAATTACTGAACATATCCTCCTCCAGGGATGCGGCAGTGTGGAGAGAAACAGAAAGAGATTGGGGAGGCAAACAAAGGCAGAGAGGGTGTAAAATCATTAGCAAACTACCTCACAGTTTGGTAATAACATAATAGCATTGATTCATTACAGGTGATGGAATGATTCGCTTATTTCTGCTATATAATGGCCAAAAAAACATTGTAAAAAAAACATTGCAAGGACCCGATCGATGCAAATTATTCCAATGGGAAAACTGCTGAAGTATTTGTTATCAGCAGATACTGCAAGGCAGGGAGGAATTCTGTCTAATTGTCAGAGTGCAGAATCATAATTACGATTATTACGATGATGGTGATGACGATGATTATCAGTAGCGGAAGCAGCAGCAGCAGTAGTAGTAGTGCAAATCGTAGCAGTTGTCGCGGTATAACAGCTGCTTCCAACAAGCAGGACACAGTAAGTGCGAAAAAAAAGAGAAACAACAGACTTTGTTGTTTGTGATTTCACACACGTTCTTTATCTCTGAAATGTTCTTTGGCCGAAAATCCAAATCCTGCCCAGATGAAAAGGGTGAATGTGGATTCTCAGTTTTCATCTTGCTCTCCGTGGGAAGTCAGAGAAATGTTGGTATAGAAGTGATTTGATATGATGCAAGAAATAAAAAGAAATGTTGTCTTTTCCACAGAGGTCCAGCAATGGATTGACGAGGGGTGGCAGGGGTCACGGGGCCACGGGGTCACCCCTCTGAGGCAAAGGCCTCAAGCTGTCTGAGCAAACGAGACGCTGCAGAGAGAAGGAAGGCAGGAGGACGTTCCACAGTAAATAATAAAGAAGGACGGGAGAGGAGCTGCAGACATTATATGATTGTGTTCAGAGGAAATTGCCTATCAAACCCCTGCATTGCACTTCACACACCCCAAAAACAATAAACGACGGTGTCGTGGACAGAATGCAGACTTACGTGTGTCGGATAATGGAGACGCCGGCGTTGGAGGGAGCCGCGTTTATTCTCTCATCACTCGCTGCAAATAGACGCAGGTGGAGGTGAAAGGCGGTGCAGAAACTCGCTTCCTCCTCGGGGACCACGGCAGCGACACGCTGATCACATTTTCATTAATCTGCCGCATGATTTGAGAGTCGCGAGTTAATGCTGCCCACCAGCAGCCCTGCCGGCGCTGTGAGGGGACGTGCAGCAGTCGCACAGAGTTGTGCGACAGATGCGCACACCGAGGGCATTTTCTGGATTATTGTTGACTCGCATCTCGGCTGGAGAAGTTTGGGAGGCGGCGAAATGTCGCAGCGTCGAGCAAATCACAAATTTTGCTGGTGTGAGATTGCCCGTGGACACGGTTGACACGGAGATGCGATCCGGCCCCTCGGCGTGCCGGCGTGTTGGTTTTTGACTGGCATCGGCTCCAATCGTTGATTGAAGACGATAATAACACCGGCGGCGGCTGGGCGAGGTGTTATCCTCGCATTCTCTCTATGCAAATCACCAGCCTCCGCCTCCTTTGTTACAAAGGCTTCTCCCGTGTGCTCCCCCTTCCTTTATCATTACCAGCACCAAGCCAGTGGAAATGAAAAGGCGATGCAAATACGGCCGGCTTTTAGGGGGCTGGCAGATATAACGGGGGGACCTTCAAACCGCAATGCTTCATCCGCCTCAGTTTAGCCTTGACCGAGGCATGCAAATTATACCTGAGACGCTGCGAGACCAACGCCGCCGGCTGCAGCGGCGCAAAGCTGGGGTTTGAGATAGGCAGTTCTCTCCCCGGGCCGGGTTAATTGGCAAAAAATATCTTTAGAATGCTTTCCTAAAAAAGGCAGAGCGGCTTTGTGAAGTTCCACGGAGAAAGTACACATATTTATGCCGGGCAGTCGGCGACGATAGCGGGATGCTGGCGCAGCACCTGGACCTCGGGTTTGGTCATTTAGCTGCGAGGCAGCGGTGTGTTCTCGTGCTGACCCAGGCAGGAGCCATTCAGCGCAGCTTTGTGAGGTCAAGGTTGCGTCTGCGGCTCCGGGCCGGGCCCCGCGGGGGCGCCCTGCATCGCCTGAACTCGGCCGCGTGGCCGAGCGTGAGTTTGCGCTCTGGGCCCCGGAGGACCGAGCCACAGGGCAAACGCAGGTAAATCACAGCTTGTGCACGCTGGCAGAGAACGAGACGGAATGTTAATTTCTCTTTTCAGAGCAGATCCCCGACCGCTCACACCCAGGGGCGAGATTTAGGTTTAGCGAACCCACACGTTTCTACCAGGCCAATGAAAGTGGAGGACTAGAAGGGAACACTCACACGGGCGCAGGCGGAGGGCTCGGGGAGTTTCGGGACATGTAGGTGCTGCCTCAGGTAGGAAAGGTAATCAGAGTGGTTGGAGGACACACAGATCTCCAAGAAAAACACTGGATGTGCTCTGTCCTGTGTTCCAGAGATGGCCTGACATGTTAGCCATGATAAAATCTGAATAAAAACAGCTCATATAATAAGAATATGAGCTGTCTGTAGCCATATGAGCGTTCCTGTGTGGAAACATTAAAGGGAAACATTATTTCCTTAAAAATAAATGAACAAATGAGCTTCTCTGACCCTGTGACCCTACGACCCTTTACTGTCAGTCGCCTGAAGGTACGACGATGCTCCCCACGCATCAAAATACGGCATTCGGACCCAAAGTGCAGCTGTGTGTTGATGAACAGAAACGCATGCGAGACCTCAGGTGTGACCCCCCGCTAAGAATAGAGCCGAGCCGCGCTCAGCCTCAGGTGTCAGGCTGCTAACTGTTGTTTTATGCACCAACCCTCCATCTGACGCCTGTGTTTTAGCCACTTATTGCTGCTTTACTTTAGATTTGACCTGTTTCCTGTAGGGCACTAGTGAGATTCACTTCTGAGCAAAGACACAGGTGTACACACACACACACACCCGGCCTCTCATTGTGGCTCTATGTGGTGAGCGGGATAGTAATGCAAGTCTTGGGTGAGGGGGCGGAGTCAGGCTGTGACCTGGCGATTAGACGGGCAAGGGGCAGGATCCCTCAATAGAGACGATTTGTGTCAAGACGGGCGAAGTGGAGACGGGGACGGGGGGAGACGTGTCCAGAACTGAGTGGGGGGGCTCGGGGGCCCCAGAGTGTTTCCACCTGCATTGTTCTGACTTGTTGCCGTCTGACTCCAAAAGCTTAATATCAACTCTCCAAATGCACAAAATATTAATCACACTTTTCACAGAGGTCACAAATTATTCATTCCACAATCTCACATAGGAAAGAATCCAACTCGTACTCCTGTTTAAAGAAGTTTTAATTCAGTACAGGTCCTGTTAAACATTAAGGGGTTTGAGTAGTATTCCATGTGCGTGATGAGGTAACTGTGATATATTATTTACAGTTAAACACCACAGCAAAGTTAATATATGGGTCTACACTGCATGAAATGATGTTTCAGAAGCTTCAGCTATCACAACAATACTGTTAAAGTGGCATTTTAGTCTCTTTTTCTTTTTGAACATTGGAAACACACACGTGCCTATTAGTAGTACAGCCATTGATGAGTACTGTTCAATAACATACGTTTCAGTGCATCGGTAGATAATACCTGTACAACTTGGAGGTACAAAAGGACAAAAGACGCGATGCTCTTACGATCACGAGCATGCTCACTAGTACCTGGCGACCCACTGAGCCATGCACACACGGGGTCACACACACGCCACCTTCTGAGGAGGCCGAGGGACCGAAGGAGGAGCAGTGACGCCGCTTTACACGCCAAACTCGCCATGTACCATCATCCTCATCACATGACCACAACTTGCTAAGCCTCCCCCATGTTTACTTGGTTGTACCGCGATATGAGAGAAGCATCTTCGAACGGCGGGGTCCCTAGTCCCTCCGTACCACGTGGACGGATGCTGCGGCCTTGTTCCGTCATTCGCTACCATTGTTTTGCTTTTGAGCCGTGACCTTTGCAGCCCAGGTCACGGGTGTGCCGAGAGAGACAGAATACAGACGACGTCTCATAGGAGATGCAGCAACAACGCCAGAGACACTTTCCCACGTGCCCCAAGCGGGCAGAGTACAAGCAGTGCAGAGATGAGCAATTAGTTACGTCAGAAACAACATTTTCAGATGGTGAAATGTAACAATTTAGCGTGAGCTTCAGGGACCTGAATATCTTTGAAGCCTCTTCTGGGACGCTCGCACAGAAATAATCTCTCGGACAATGCGGGGACACGGCAGGAGGCTGGGTACATTCACACGTTCACATTGTGCGGGATGAGAGCGAGCGTGGCTGGCAGAGCTAATAAGTGAAGCTAATGTGCTTTGTGATGCGATGGCCGTCGCCAGCTCGCCGCTCTGAACAGATGGGATCCCTCCCTCAGGATCAGATAAAAGACGTCCATTTCCAACTCTGTGGAGCATGGCAGATTCAACAAAGGCCGGCCTGGAGGCCGCGCTGTCCGCTCCTGCTCCCGCTGAGGTGCTACGGCGCAAACATCTGTGCTCGCATGTGCGCCGCGCGGCCACGGCAGGGTCAAACCGAGGCGTTTCTGACAGAAGAACCCTGCTGAAAGCTCTCGTGGCTCGTTATTTGTGGTTAGCGGCCAAAGAAACGCCGTCCCTGGACGTTAACATGACAGTGCGTCTGGTGAACGGCGCCTCTTGTTTCCGTTTCGCGCGGGCAGAAATCGCAGGCGGAGCCGTGCTAACACTTGGCCGCCGCACAATGGGAATCATCTGGAACGACACCTCGCCTCGTGTTTTCCCTTTCACACAGTCAGTGGGAGTTGCCAGACCATGAGATAATTTTCCAGACCGTCCCCGCTCGTCCTGGCGCCGCCTGCCGCTCCTTGCTTTAGTCTGCGGAAGCCCTTGCCTCCAGAGATAACCGCCACAGAAGTCACCCTGTCCCTGCGCCCGCCGTCCCTCTCGCAAGGACGCCCTCGGACCCACGTATCTGGGTCATCGCTGAGCTCGTAGATAGATCCATCTTCCACGCTGTGCTCCAGAGACTCAAGGGAGGAGTCGGAAGCCTCGTCGCCCGTCGCCGTGAGCGGCCGCCCGGGAAGCCCCGACGTGGAGCGCAGCTTGTACTGGAGCAGGACGCCGCGTCCCTTGGCTCGGCCGTCCCCCTGGAAGGGCTGCTGCAGGGACTCCTGGGACGAGGTGTCGCTGCGCTCTTCGCCGCCGCAGGCCGAGTCCGGCCCGTCCACCACCGAGTCCCGTTTCAACAGTTCGGGGGATAGGTTGCTAGCCGTGGCCACCAGGAAGTCAACCGGGCCGCAGTGCGCGTTCAGGGAAATCATCCCCTTGCCTGCGGGACACGAGGACACAGGTCACGCACCAAACACCAGACTGGAGCCTTCAAACCTCTGCTGAAGAAGCTTCGGCCGTCTTGCCACTGTGCTGGCGAAAAGGAAACTACAGCCACGGACCGTTTGCCGGTATAAAAATAGAGAGCCCAAAATATTTAATACACTTCCCCTGCACTCACAGTGGTGCAGAGAGCCATAGGCAGAGGCAAATTTACATATTACTTTGCACATTACTTCATCACCTGTCCTCCAGAGAGGCGCCGGCCAAAGAAGATTCTCCAAATGGTCACTAAAAATATTTTTCGGTCAGCATAACAAACGCGAATATTCCCCTGTGGATACTCAGGCTGGGTGATATTCCCACCGCCAGGAGGGAGATGGGTGCTGTGACCTCAATAATGGCGGTGCAGAGTCATTCCCCCCCATCGCTTTGTTCCTGACCTCTGCAGAGCCAATCACCGTCCGGCGCCGTCCTCTCATCCATACCTGTTATTTTGGGGATGCCCTCCAGCTTGGGAACGGGAAGCGTGATGATGAAGCCCTGGGCAGTGCCCACCCACAGCAGCCCCTGGCAGACGAGCAGGCTGGTGACCCTCATGCTCTTTGGACCTGCAATCAAGAGGCAGAAAACACACACGTGAAATACTTTCTGTTGACAGCGTGATGGCAAACACGGCTGCTGCTTCAGAGTGACGCCACCTGGAATCAGTGCACTTTGTCGCCCACGCCTCTTTTATCAAGGAAACGTTTTTGTTGATAAGTTTATTTTCTCGTCTCTTCGAGATCTTTTTGTACGTTTCTTATTGGCCTTTGTTGTGGAGCTCATTTTCCTTGCCGATAGATGATTTTATCCTTTTTTATCCATTTTCTTTATCACTTTGTAAGTTTTACTTCCTTTTCTCTCTGTCTTTGTCTTATATCTTTATGTTAACATCAAATGTCCTTACAGCTGCTCTTTTCCCGACCGGCAAACAATAAAGAAATTCTCCGACCTGCACGCGGTTCGGTAGAAGCTGCTTTGACGACAACAGCAGAATAGTTCATTAAGCAACAAACAAACAAAGCGTGCCTCACTGCCTCACTTCCCTTTGAGTCAGAACTTATCAGGCTGACACACACACGGCGGCGAGCCAGTCAGCCGGTCCAGCTGCGACACACACATTGTTGCTGCTCTGCCTTACTGGGATAATTGTCCCTCCTCCTAATGCAGATCCCTCACGTTCCATTAGCACAAGCAGGAAACAAAGCTGGTAATAGGTTTATTTTTGCATTCTTCCTGTGGCCCCTCGGCTCCGGCTCCTATTGTGACCCACTTATCTGCACCGCCATTTACCATAATAACCATGGCAACCCTAATTGAATTACAGCAGCGCTCGCGATGGCGGCAGAGGGGACGCTCATTTACACGTGTCGCTGTCCGCGTTTGTTCCGTGCTATGCTAAGATTTGCTCCTGTGGCTCCACTGTGTCATTAATTCATTGGTGACGCTGGCGAGATGAAACATCTCCAGCATGGAGGCGGAGCCGACAAACACATGCTCGCACACACGCTCGCTCAGCCACGGAGGCCATTTTGATTGGACGGGGAGCAGAGAGAGATGTCGTCCCGCACGTTTTTAAGAGGGCTTTGTGGAGAGATTAATCAAAGCGGGTCTGAGCAGCAACGATGACCCAGCCACTTGAGATTAAGAGGATACAACTAGACCAGCAGAAATCTGGACCTTTGACTTTTTCACTGGAAAACACACTCTAACCTGTAATAGGTTTATAATAGGAAGCACAACTTCAAAAAAAGAAAGGTGCCTCAAAAAGATAAATCATTCTCTGCAATAAGTCTGTAGACATCGGAGCATTATTCCTCCCCTCGGGACAAAACTATTAAAGATGTTAGCGATGAAAAGATCAGCACTTCGCTCGGCCCTGGCGAGTCCTCTCCTGTTTACTAGGCCCCAACTCCCCGCCGGGCATAGATCACCTCACGGCGCCTCGCCGATTGAGACGTATATCAGGGCCGCGTGTCCTGGCATTACCGAGGACGAGCCGCAAGACGAGAGAGCCGGCGGGGCCGGGGGGGGGGGGGGGGGGGGGGGGGCTGGG